>JAPYZP010000405.1:0-25774 GCA_030522985.1 Torymus sinensis | reverse complement strand
GAACTGCGCTTTGTTCCTCGCTGTTCTTGATATATATAGATATAGAACCAATGCTATTTCTTGTGTCTGTGCACTGTTCTTTTTTAAGTGTCCTGGCCCATATGCATTATACATCGCATATGCAGTATGAGGACGGCGCGACGTGTGGGCGCATGTTATACGCGTAGGGGCTCGTTAGGGCGCGCGCGGCGCTTTGCAAGAGACAACTCGTCGACGAGCGCTGTAATGGGGTACTCTACACGCTATCTCGGGGCGAGAGCTGCGGGGAGAGCAACAGTTTCCCGGCTTATCGACACATTTCGTCGCGAGAGAGCAGAAGAGGAGAGAGAGAAAGAGAGAAGAAGAAGAAGAGAAGAGGAAGATCTCTGTACTTATCGATCCGGGGTAACCGACCCAATTACCTATAACGTCGCTCCGGCGAAAGGATCTTTTTTTTGCCGGCGGGTGGGAGATGGAGTATATATAGGTATAGGATCGTTCCGATACGATAGATGCGGTCTTCCGGGTATGGTGAGGATGGGATGAAGGTGTTTTTTTTAAGGCTTTGATAGATTTAGGAGATGCCCTCGGCGTTTGCACACCGAGCTTTTCATTTAGATAATCTTACGATTTTGCTTTGCTGAGTCGAATAAACAATAAATTTGTCTACGGATAAGAAGTGTAGTTGTTTTAGAGGTGATATTTAAGAAAGTATTTGCGCTTGTTTTATTACACTGTCGGGTTAGCATGTCGTAAAAAATAATTTTAGTGTCTTGATCGGCAACTTTAAATTCTTAAGGACGACGTGTAATAATTGTGCAAATTATAACAATAGGTATGATTGCACAAAATTTATTATTATAACAACTTGGTTAAACAATTTTTTTTGATGAACAATATATTGTAAATTGATAACAATCAAGTATAAATTTTAAATAAGTATTTTTAAATCTGTTATCTCTATTTTCATTATAACAAATTAGTATATTTTATGACAAAGTCTAAGAACTAATTACTTTAGATTTTATGATGGAATCGCATTAGGGTTACTTAAAGCATAAACGAGAATACCCGTAAAGTATTAGATTACTTAACTCAGCAGGAAACCTGTTTAGTATGTTACTCTACAAAATGCAATAAACGCGTTTTATAATAAATTTGCTTCCTCGTATATTCAAAACCTAAAATACATTTTTCAACATTAATCAAATAATGACATAAATTTATTATTAAAAAATAGATAAGATTGTTATATTTAATTTCATAATCACTTGTAAAAAGAAGCTGTTATAAAGAGAGAGATTTAAATTTTTCAATTTCTTCTCTAAATGTATAATAAGCGTAATAAATTATACTTGATGATAACCTATGAGTTCATAGTTTCATATAACTGAAAAAGGTAGTAAAACTTAATGTGCTCGATAACATCTCTTGATCTGGTTCATTTTATTTCTGATCTCGGCAAAAAATCAATAAAAACTTAATTAAGCCGATTGCATTATTGTACTAATAAAGATTATTTTGAATGTTATTTTACGCCTCGCATCCGTAGGTGAATTATGAATGGTAAATTGAAATTGTCAATTAACTTCGTTGAAAGGCGATTCCAGAAATGCAGACAATTAAATTTAATTCGTTCTCGAGCCCGAGCTGTTTGAAATTATAGATTAATAACTAAACGATTACCTCGTTATTGATGATAACTCGTACCGAAATACAACCGAATTCGCTGATTAATATTTGGAATTTTTACGTACATTCGCACTGCAATTTGACGCTTTATTAAACTTTGCCTTATTCTCGTGTTAATCATAGTGCGATATTAAAATTAAAGACCTAATTAGACTTGAAAAATTTTTAAAACTCAAAATTCATATCCCACGCGATTCCCTAACCTAAGAGATTTAATCAAATATACAGAAATTCTCCACAAACTCAACACAAATGATTCGATTACCCATAAATCGACCTTCTACCTATCAACTGATTACTCTCAGCTAAACCGCAACGTACCCCAAAGCGATGAAAAAATAAAAAAACAGTCCAATCACGCACGCAAGCAACGCGAAGTTACTCAAACTCATCCTTTGTCGGAATACCTCGACCCGCTCTAATCTGGTCTTTCTCTTTACTATATACCGAGTCGAAACTAACTACCCCGGAGCTGCACCGATCGCTAATGAATTCCAATTGTGCTCTCCATTCCGTCGGTGTGTATCGCCTCAAAGAGCTACATCGCTCTCGCGCGCGTCTTTGCTGCTATTACAGCATTCCCGTCAGAATCCGTTATAAACTGCAGCGCGTACACCGGAGCGCTTTGCGCGCTGTGTCCCGGAAAAGTTAGCAATAGCTTTTAGCGACAATCGAATTCCAAGAGCGAGTGTACACAGCTCGTCCAGTGATAAATCACGGAGATTAAAAACGCGCTCGTTTTTTTATTCGGACACAAAAAGGGCACAGACGCCACGGAGACGAAAAATCGAAACTTCAGTATACGCTTTTTTTTCAGCGTAACTCGTTTAACCCAGATGCGGCAGGCCTAGAGTCCCTCGGTGCCTCTATGTACGTATATATGCCTATACACGCCTACCTCGAAAATCGTTATACACCACGCGCACTTGGCCAGCCCAATTGAGATTGCATCCGCTCATGCAGCTCGCGATAATTCGCTCGCTCGTTCTCGGGCTATGCGCCTTTTTGCGAATTCTCGAGTTCCGCGAGGGGCGTTATTAACGGCGATTTAGCAGCTGGAAATGAGGGTGAGGTATGTATATACCTTTTTCTTTAAGCGAGAGTGCCATTTGTCTCGATGTAAAATTTAGCGAATGGTGTAAAAAGGGGCAGTAGCGTATTTCACGCGCCGCTCGCGCGCGCTACGTGAAATCAATCGGTTAATGGAGCTCGCAGTTTTTCGGGGAATTTCGCTCGTTGGAGTATAAGTTATGGTGTGTATGCACAGTTGCTCTTAAAGATTAAAGATGCTCTTTTCATTTAAAGATCTATAAGTGGCCATTAGTTAATTATAAAGTATACATTTTTAATAATGGCATATAAACTTTGATAAAAGCAACATAAATAATCTACGAAAATATTATAAGAAATTTCATGCGAGATTGTAATTGAAGTTGACAACGATCTCATATAAGATCTCATCTATGCAATTTTTATTAATTGATAAATAATTTATCTCATATAGATCTCATTCGTATATAACAGTGCCATGTGAAATCTCATATGAGATCGTTGTTAGCTTCAATTACGATCTCATGTGAGATCTCATATTATTATACTTCCACATAATATAATATATATTTTCATCTTGAAAAGACACCTCACTTCACCCCAATAAAAAGCAATAAATCCCGTTATTCCATAAGACGACCTATCTCCCTCGCATCACGTGTCCGCGAAAACAATCCACTCGAAGGGCGAAATTCGACTCCCAGGAAAAGGCTGCCCCGTCGCTCGCGGTGATCGACGTTATATTAT
Source organism: Torymus sinensis (assembly GCA_030522985.1). Taxonomy (NCBI): domain Eukaryota; kingdom Metazoa; phylum Arthropoda; class Insecta; order Hymenoptera; family Torymidae; genus Torymus; species Torymus sinensis. Next base: position 22,306 of record JAPYZP010000405.1, on the reverse strand, counting down.
ATATAGAGAGGCGCTTTTATCGTGACGGGGAGACATGCCGCGCGCGTCACGTTAACCATCATTTCGTCTCGAGTTACACGAATGAAAGCTTAAACCGGCCAAACAGTTTTCGAAAAGCCATAAACATCAATATTTAACATAAGGATCTAGCACGCGCGCGCGCTGAAACATAAAACTCCCCGTCGAGAAGAAGATGCTGTCTGGACGCGCCGCGGGCAGCTGTATAGTGGCGCTATATACTGCCGGGGTAAATAATTCAGCGTCTACTCTGACTGAGTGATTCCCGCGTGCTATGAAGGAGTAATATCTGCCGCGGCGTTTTTGGATATTTAGGCGGATAGCCCTTCGGGCGAGATATGGTTATGGCTTGCTGCTATCTATATATAGGTACATATGTTGCTTGAGAGCTGCAGGTTGAATTTGGATAAATTTTTCAATGAATTTCGCTGGCGAGGCAAGATTAGTTTGAAATAAGGGCGAAAATTGACAAAGAAAAAGCTCCTCGTAACGTTTACATTGGAAAAATAACATGGTGTATTTTAATTGGCTTAAAATTTTATTCAATATAAATGAAATACGATGAACAGATAATAGGTGTTATGTATCTTGAAAATAAATTTGATTTAAACAATAAGGTTGCTTCTAAAAACATTTTTATACTGTGAGTTTCGTAACATATAATTCACTTCCGTTTTTGTTATATACAATATATCTATATATATACTTACCTATCTGTTTAAAAAGAAATTTATATTAGAACTTTATATATAAGAAAGTTAAAAGAAAGTTAGAAGGACAAGGAACAGCGAACTTTTAAGATAAGCATTGTTTAAATGTCGCTGGGAAGTTTTATTTTTACATTCTTCACCCGTGGCGTCAAAGCTCGCAACTTTGAAGACGTTTCGACAAAAACATTTTCAAACTGTGCTGAGAGTAGTTTCATAAGGGCGGTTACAAAGTGGCAAATCGATTCTCGAAAATCTCACAGCAAGCGCGGCTTGCCTGATGGAAGAGCCAACAAAAATGCGGTTAAGCGTCGAGTATTTACACTGCAAGGATATAGCTTCGTGCGACGAAGTAGAAAATAGACAGATCCAGTCAGACGTGAATTTAGAGGACGCGATACAGGTATATTATATACGCGAGATGCAATTCCTTCAACAACCGAGCTACATATATGCAGTTTTACGAGCTTTTCCTCAATTTGTTTTTTTAAACAAATTTTTCCGAAAAAATATTTTTCACTTTACGGGTCCATTAAACAGAATATTTTCCAGTTAAAACACAACGCTGCAGCCTCGTAACTTTATATATGAAATTGAAAAAAATGCTTTTTCTCTTTGAACGAATTTTTCTTCTCTATCTTATACGTAAAAAATTGCATCATCATGCGCGGTAAAGTTTCTCGTAAACATATCCACCTATTGTACGATAAAAAATAAAGTTTAACCGCGACTATTTCTTCTCGGAAAAGAAATGAAGAGAATTCATATTTCCCGATACAGCCCCAATAACTCTTTTCGGAATTACGAGGTTGCGCTCGCGCACATATGTCGCTCTTGCCTGACGCGTCCTGCGCCGAGAAAATAAAAATCCAATAGCGCGCGTATATACACTCGCCGCAAAACCTACGGCGAAATTGCAGCCTAAATATTCCAGGGCCTCTGCAGCAGCGCCGTCGACAAAACGTTCGCTCTGTTGTGTATACCTGTGTTTGGGTGACGTATAGCGGGGCAAATAAAACACAGGCGCAGGCGCGCGGGGGCAGAGTAGACAAATTTCGTCTCTTGTGCAGTGTAGGTGGGTTCTTAAATATTGAAGAGGGATAGAAAAAGAAATAGTTCGATTGGAGGATTTTAAGGAAAAGCTATACTGTTTCGCCAGTTTGGCTTTGGCTATTTCGTATTTTGTTTTGATTAAGGGAAGTCACAAGAATTTGATGTAAAAGTATGTCCCTTTGCTGATAGAATAGAAAAATATTAAATTGAAAAAAAAAACATAAAATTTTCTTGTACTATTTAAATTGGCTAATGGGATATTTAATTATAAAATTAGCCTTTATTGTTCAATTCAACTTAGATCTTACGTATCCTACTTTTTCAATTTTTCTTAATAATACTTTCTACCAAAGTAACTAAGTTTCTTCATTCATATTTTACACCTTTTTGTAATGCACATTATCACCTGCAGTGTCGGTAGTTATTTAAAATTAATATTAAGGTAGCTGTATACTAATCGGCCACTCTCAAACTACATTTTTTTGTAGTTTTTGCTGTAAGCACAGTAAGAAAAAATTAAGACCGTGTCCCAGAAGTTATTGACTTTACACGAATAAGCTCATTGTAAAAAATTAACGTATTAGATAATACATTACTCGTATATAGATCATTACAAAATACTGTGAAGCGGTTTCCAAAGACTTTTTAATTTAAAAATAATTTATAAGGCATATTTTGCATTTTTCATCTACCCATATGTGTTTAATTTAAATATTCGATGAGGTAGAACCGAAAAAACAGCAAAGTTGCAAAAGTCTAGATGTACAGTCTATTAAGGTATAGAATTACCTCAATTAACTGCCAATGTGAAATTCGATTGCATAAATGTGATATTTTAAAGCTATATAAAAGTATTGATATATTTCTCTCTTTATCTACCCTAGCGGAAATCGTTTCTGTAAAAAACTGTAAAAAAAACTGTAAATAACTGTAAATAACTGTTTCGTTTGAGACAGTAATAACAATTATTTACAGTTATTTACAGTTATTTATAGTTATTTCTAATTACTTACAGAGATTTACAGTTATTTACAGTTTCGTAAAATAGTCATTGTAGAAATCAAGATTCTGATAAATGTTATTAACAGATATTAACAGATTTCTAGAATTATTTACAGTTATATTTACAGTTATAAAAAACAGTTCATTTTTTCTCTATAATAATAACTTTATTTCTTCTTAACGAAATTGTAAATAAATGTAAATAACTGTAGAAAGCTGTGAATATATATATCTGTAAATAACTGTAAAAATCGTTAATAACTGTTAATAACTTTCATCATCAGTCTCTTCAGTTCTCAAGTTACTATTTAATAAAGCTGTAAATAACTGCGTAACTAACTGTAAATAATAATTATTACTGTCTCAAACCTAACATAGTTTTTTACAGTTATTAATATTTTTGATTTCTACTAGGATATCCTTAACTTTTTACATCTAATAATTATTACAAACACTTTAAAAAAAGAAATAAAAAAAACAACCCTCTCTGTTTCTGCTCGCAGCGAGGTATGCAAGGCGCTGAACAAGACGCGCGGTCTTTTCGCGCGCTGGACGGAGCTGCAGGCGGTGCTGGCGGCCGGCGGCGGCGTCGTCGGCGGGGCGACTGGCCCCTCGGTGGCGAGCACACCCGGGATCCACCTGCACCACATCCCGGGGCTGGGTAGTGTGCCGGCGACGCCGAGCCTCGGGCTGCCCATCATCCTCAACACTCGCGAGGAGCTCGAGTGGACGACGACCGAGCTGAGGAACTCGCTGCGCTCGATTGAGTGGGACCTCGAGGACCTCGACGACACCATCGATATCCTTTTGCTTGTACTTATTATATGTATGTGTATGTATATATAAGGCGCGAGGTTATTATTGGAGTATGTGGGGAAGGTCTTGGGAAGAAGGAGGTTGCGATGCTCCAGTTTTCTTTTGTCGGGGAGGATGCATTGTGTAGTGAGATGTAGGTAGGTATGTAGTGCACGATTGTGCAGTGTGGGAGTTTGAGGGTTCGGTCGAGGTGAAAAAAAGTTGGGAGTGTAGACATATGAACAGAGGGAAAATCGAGGGGAGATGCGGAAGCTCGTTGCATGTGGTAGTTACGGGAAAATAATGTTTGGGAAGAATTTATATATAGATAGATAAATTTTTAAATACTTTCGTGGAACTGGTATATTAATTTGCTTGCGTTGTAAATAATGTTGAGAACGTGTTTTAACTATGTTAAAGCAATGTAAATATGAAAACTCTTTTTACGAAAATTTTTAACAGCCATCTATTGCAATATTTTTATATTATATAAGTATATATTTTGTTGTTTATATTTAAATTTTTGCTTTAGTTTAATTATTATTCTTGACGTATTGTATTCGAAATATAATTGTAATAAGTACAGTAGATATAAAATGAAGTTATTGATATATTTGTTGCTTAACTATTTCATCGCAACACGGTTTATTTTAAAATAATAAGAATTTTATATATGCACATTAAAAAATATATTTCAAAATTCGAGATAATTATATCGAAAATACGAAGTTTTTATAGTTTAAAAATAGAATTTATAAACTTTTGAAATCTCGCCGAATGTCGTAGCTGGAGCGTAAATCTTCAATTTCAGGATTGCGTTTCGTGTTACAGTTCAACTATACACACAAAGAGATTTCAGAATCAATTGGATTGTGTGTGACATATTTAGATCTACTTTTAGTTAGATATATCAATTGGATTATAGGATTTTCTTATTACGCCTCTATACAACATTATTTTTCTTTTTATAATAACTTTTTAGCCATTTATTTCTAGTAAAATATTTACTACTAACGAATATTTATTTGCCAATCTCTTTTCAGTACTTTTAATTAACTTTGCAAAATGACTTTTAAACTCTCTCTCGTGCGCCGTCCCGATCCCCTACTACTATTATTTTTATACACTCTACACACACACACACACGTGTGGACACCTTAGCTCGAGAGAGAACGACTAAAGCCCGGGCGGACATATTCTTATAATGCTCATTCTCTCGTGTTATTTCGCGCACTTTAATCGCGCTTTCCTCAATTGCCCCTACGCGGACGAAGTAGGTCAGAGATTTTCTCCCCGCGCGCGCGCCGCCGCGCTTTTGTGCCTTTCCACATAATCTCGCGTAACAAGAAAATATAAAAAGAAACCCTCTCTCTTAATGCCAGTTCTCACAGACGCCAGCCTGCATATACGCCGTACAGCCAGATTGCAAGAGAAAAATATCATTCCAAACGACACGGAATTTTCCATTTTTATACAGCTATGCATGTATAACAGCCGGCGCGCGCGTGGAGGTGAAAATTGTGAATTCAGAGTTTTTTCTTTTGCATTCAGATATATACGTATACGTACCTGCGCTAGACTATCTACTTACCGATATCAAAATGGCAGAGTCGGCGTTTTGCGAGACTCCGCGTGAATTTTAACAAGCTACGGAATCAGCGCGACCTTTTTTTTCATAGTTTTCCGTGCTAGTGGTTTTAGAGGGTTTGCGAACATTTTTTTTGTGAATTCTTTATCAATAGCGGAACGCGAGTGATGCAGTTTTAAAATTTTACATTTTCAAATATGCGTCGATTTTATTGAACAAAATATACAGCTAAATAAATAACAAATATTCTATGTGGAAAAGCTTCTTTGAATTTTAAGTTTACAATGTATATTTGATTTTTAAATATGTAAAATCTCTGGTTTAAAGTTTTTTTTGAAAAATAATATTGCAAAAAATGAAGTCGAAATAGAACTTTGTACATATAGAAAATCATAACATTTTAATTTAACGTAATAGGAAGATAATTTATACGATTAATATTCCTTAACTCATTCAATACCTATCGTAGAGAAAAATCCTAGTAAATTCAAAATAGACAACAAAGAACTGACGGTTCGACGAAACTTCGTGGAGCAAACTCGGGAGGAGGTGAAGGTAAGGAATATAGAAACCAGAAGTCAACAATTTAAAAATAATAGCAAATTTATTTGTTCATAAAAATTGATCTACAATACAATATTTCTTTCAGGTCATGAAAGATAAAATGAACATAAGCAAAGGAAGAGATCGCGACCGAACAGCCAGACAGGTACGTGCGAAAACGCAACTAAAAATGGACGAACAGTTTCTAAGTATTTTTTACATCGTTTAATAATAAATACCTTTATTACAAAAGCGAGCTAGTTTCAAATTACCAAAAGCAAGGTGAGATGTAAAGTAACATACGCTGTTTTAAATAATTGAAAACTCAAGTAAAGTGCTTGAATTTTCAATAAAAATTAATCAATTTTAAGTTGAAATGTGGTTGAATTTTTCAATTACGTAATTGGAAAAAACTTCAATTACATGTTGTTGAAGTTTCCATCAAAAATTGTGAGCATATTACCCTGCGCTCACCTCGCTTTGGGATCTCGAAAGTGTCGATGTGATGTCTCATCATTTTTTTTTTAATAATATTTAAGTAGAAAAAAAACGCTTTTTTACAAAAATTTCTTACGCAACTACGGTTAATACTTCATTATTCCTTAAGAGTTAGTCTATAAAAAGAATTAAATACTTAGTATTTAAGAGTTAGTTCGATTAATAAGCAATGGATTATCGTGTAGATTTATAAAAATATTTATAACTATTACAAAATTGGTAGTATGTATAATATCGCAGCGATAAAAATTCATACAGAAAATGTACTTCTATCCACTCTTTATTAGCAAACAAATAAACTTTCTTGGCGTTTGTATAAAATTATATTAGTTTCATAAAAAAAAAATGATTTTATTCGTACAATGAGCGTTTCATTCGTGTATACTTGAGATTGGACGAAAAAAGCGGTAGCATTCTTACGTTGAGTAAATTAACCAACTGAGTCATAACTTCCTCCAAAGACTATGATTAAGCTGTCAAAATGCACTTGAAGCTGCCGTTTAAAATACTGGTGAAACTTTATTAATATCATATATATATATTTATATATTTATTTATTTATTTGTGTTATATATTAAAATATATCTTTGGTAAAAAATCACAACTGACGTGACGGTTAATATTCTCAACGCAAGAACGCTAATCGAATCTCAAACGACCGAATGACTCATTCTTCTTCCTCGTCTTCTTACTCATTATAAAATTGATAAATAGCCTACATTTGTCCTACGTATCGTTCTCGCAAACACCAGTAAAGTCTATTTGTTCAAAGAAACGCTTTAAAACTGCTCGAAATTGACTCAAAAGAGGCGGGAGAGAAAAAGTCCTCTCTAGATGAACCACTCTTTCCTCTTTTGCACTTGGTGTCCCGTCGCGGAATTGACGACCGCAGCGTCCGGATCGAGGGCCATCTCCGCGCCCTTGTCCTCCTGCGTCAGGTACTCGCCCTTATGGCGTGACATGTAGCGTCCAATTAGGACAATCATGACGATGAGAGCTAGAAGGATGATGGAGAGTACACTGCCGAGGATGGCGGTGTCCGTCTCGTTGTACGCGGCGCGCACCTTGTCCTCGTCGATCTCCGGTGGTGGCCTCGTCTCCACGATGTTGGGTGGATGCGTGATTGGCTCCACGCCGCAGAAGTCCTCGGTCAGCTGGCCGCTTAGCGAGCGGACGTTACCAGGTCCGTTCTCCTGGAAGAGAAGCTTCAGCGGGTAGATGTCGTCGAACTCCACACGCGACACGCAACCTACGAAGCCTTCAGTCATGGACTCGTTTTTGCCGATGTACATATACTGGATGTTATTGAACTGGGCGTCAGCCGAGGCCTTGATGTTGAAGCTGAACTCCTTCGGTTCTTGATTGTCCACCTGGATGACGAGTATCGAACCGGAGTTCTTCCTACCAATACGCACGTCGTGGTACTGGCCGAGACCAAAGTGCTTGTCTGGGAATATGACCTCCTGCCTTTCAAAGCCAAAGTCAAAGACGACGCGAAGATGACCGCTGTTGGACACCATTATCGTCATGTACTCGCCGGAGATGTTGGACGAGAGCCCGATGAGGAATCCCTTAGGGTTGGTCGTGGTGAAGCCCACGCGTATCTTCTCGGCGATGGTGGAACGCCAGCTGCCCGAGAAGTCGTACTTGATGATCGAATTCTGCCGGAGGTTCACGCCAATCTCATCCGCGCAGATCGGACCCTTGAACGACGTCCACCTGCAGTCGCACCAGTAGCCATCGTAGCGCTCGTGGCAGGTGCCGTTGTTCAGGCAGGGATTACTCTCGCATCTGCCCACGCAGTCTTCGCTCACACCGTACAAGCCTCTTCTGGCTTGTCCTCGCAGATCCTGCAGCTTACCGTTCAGCAGTAGTGACCTGATGCAACCGACGTAGCCGTCCCTGAAGTCCGTCGTGGCACCCACCATGAAGCTCGAGGTCAGATGTAGCGCCCTCACGGGGCCCGGGGGCTCGCGTACTTCGTTCTTGAAGGCGCCGTCGATGACGATACGCGCCTCCTTCCTATTCCGCTCGACGGACACGCTGTGCCAGTTGTTGTCAGCCAGTCGGTTCGAGGTCTGCACGCTGACAGCGAGAGGACCACCGCCCGCCTGGTACTGGAAGTGGATCTGGTTGCCGCCGTTGATGGAGATCTTGATGTAGTCGCTGGGTCCACGGCTGTGGACGATCACCGCGTTGTCCTGCGTCGTCCTGAACTCGAAGTAGATGTCGCCGCTGTGGCCCATCTCGAAGGTCGGCAGGCTCACCGTCGCGTCAGCGATGCGGAACGTCACCACGTTCGTCGACAGGTCGTCACCCTCGCAGATCAGCGCACCTAGAGTGTACATACCCTCCTTCTCGTCTAACGGAGTGCCAGTGTCGCCGAAGCGCAGCTGCTTCACGGGTAGATGCTCCTTCTCGGTGATGTCTCCGGCATCCTCGAACCAACCCTCGAGGTCCGAGTCGCAGTTGCACCACTTCTCGGGCTTGGCGCAGCTGCCCAGAATACCGCACTCGCATTTACGCGAGCCCGGCAGAGCGCCACCCCAGTAGTCCATCTTCTGGTTGTTACGGCTCACCCACCAGGAGTTGGGCTGGAAGACCTCGTTCTGGTTGACCGGCGTGTTGAACAGCCGCGAGTGCTTGCAGGCGTAGCTGATGCTCTGCCGGCAGGTCTGCGAGCGGTTGATGAACGCCTCGATCTGGTCCAAGTCCGCGTCGTAGTGGATCTCCTGGATGAAGCTACCCGGCTCCTCGAAGCCGTCGACAGGAGTGGGGTGCTCGTTGCTGTGGCGCAGAATGGTCATGACGCGGCCGTCGGCGAAGAACTCGCAGGTGACGGGGAAGGGTCTGAGTGGTCCGCTACCGTCCACGTCGATCTTGATCTCGGCCTTCTGGTTCAGCGTGTTGGGCGACTTGCGGTAATCCTCGCAGGAGAGAGGATTGAGGGAAGTGTGGCAGACGGCTCCGGAGTAACCGGTGTTGGCGCAGTCGCAGAAGAACTCGTCCGAGTTCTGCAAGCACATGCCGGCGTGTTTGCAGGGATTGGGATTGCACCGGTCGACCATCTGGCAGGCGTCGAAGACGATCTCGTTCTTGCAGCAGTACTCGTCGTCCTTCCAGTCGGTAGGTAGCTTGTAGTTACCGTCGATCTGAATGACGCGCATGCAGCCGATGAAGCCCCGATGGTTGTTGGGCATGCCGCCGACGTAGTAGAGGTAGCCGGTGAGGATCTCCATCTGACGGGTAGTCTTCATGGGCCGACCGTCGACGTTGAGCACGAGGCTGTTCTTGGAGAGGGTGAGGATTACCTGATGCCACTTGCCGTCGTTGAAACTCTCGTCGAAGTTATCGAGAATGGCCTTGGGCGACATACGGGTAGAGCGGATCTCGATCTTGAGCTTGCCCTCTTCGAGATAGAGCTTGACATAGCCGTTGGAGATGAATTCGTGGTAGAGAATGAGACCCTGATCTTCGTAGGTTCTGAAGGACAGGGAGACGTTCATGGAGGAAACGCCCTCGTAGCCCTTGAGCTTGGCATAGGAAGAAGATGTGAGGAAGGTTACAGGGATGATAGGAGGCTCGGGGCAGCTGTAGAATGTGTGAACAGTCTGGTAACGCCAGTTCTCTCCGTAGAGTTCCATGTCCCTGAGTTCTTTAATCATATTCGTCTGGTTGAAGAACAAGTTTTCGATGCAACCTGTAAAATTTTGGTTAACAACGAGTCCTTCTTGTTTGTTAGGCACACCTCCAATATAAAATGCTCTGTTCAAGTCTAGTCTGTAAAATTCTCCTTTAATACGTCCATTTATCAAAACTCTGTCTACTGAGAAATTTATATCTTTGCGGTTTCTGGAAATAACAACGTCATGCCACATATTGTCATCTAACAAACTACCTACTGACAAGCTAGTCATGATTCCTGATCCGAGGTCAATGTTGAGCAGCATCCTATTATCCCGCACTTGCAGGGCTAAGAAATCGCCTTGAGATCCCCGAGAGTACATGAGAACTCCATCAGCATTATTAGTCTTGAAACGGAATCGTAAGGAATGTCTGTCAGTTTCTAAAGGCTCTCTGAGCAGATCCCAGCGTACCAAAGAAGATCCATTAAACGAGACAATGTTAGAAACGTACTCGCATCCATAGAGTTCAACTCTCATGGAAATCCTATCGCGCCAGCGAGTAGGATTTATTCTAATCCACTGAGCTATAATAGGCACCTCAAATTTGTTCAGTCTCATGGTATCGCCGTCCTTGTTACCCTTAAACATCTTGATGTTGCCGTCTGTCTCCTTAAAATCTGCATAATCAAGGCCATTGGTACCATAACTAATGCCATACTCCATAACGTACTCATTGTAATGCGCTCTTCCTTGAGTAGCTATGGCAGTGATATTCATAGTCTGTCCAAGATCAATAATCAAATACTGACTGAAATCGGAGCTACTGGCAGTCCATACATTTGGTCCATAAAGTCTGGCATTAGATGGTCCTCTTTCGGGCAGAAAAGTGGTAGCCTTCAGCTGCGCCTTATCCAGCAGAGGGTAGTTGCAGTAATCATAGTCGTACGCGGAGGCAGTGGCCAGCAGACTGCAAGCTGCCAGGACCACTGCGATGAGATTCTTGTTAATTAGTGCAGTCATTTTTTTCTGCAATTAATCAATAAACAGCAGAGAGCATCATAACGAGATTCAGTTAAATTACAGTTACCGCATCGGCCGCTCCGAAAATACCTTATCACTTCCACCTGTTTAACTTTTCCCTTCTTATCTGCAGTACCAAAATATCCGCACTGCTGCGAATTTTCGCGTATCTCACGACCAGGGCGCGGACGCACACGGTCACTTGCTCATGACTAATCTTCTTCTCCGCCGACCTTTTTATCGAGGTTAGAATAATATGGCTGATTGATCAATAATCTCGGCGCGCCGTCCCGGGGCGTATATAGAGAGGCACAGAGTCGTAGGCACAGCGCCCGACCCACAGACACAAGACGACGCTGTATTCTTGCGTCACGCGTCGGCCCGTCTCTCTTGCGAGAATCCGCGGACGTTATAAAAAACTTCGCAGGTCGTCGTCGACGTAGACGTCGCGTTACCTCGGCCCTCGCCTTGTTTTGGTCATTGATGCTCTCTCACGGACGGGAGGGACACGCGCGAACTATGGGGCAGCCACCGACCACACCTAAAAGCCACCGCTGCCGCTCGCTGCCGTCTCGATTACCTCCACCACGCAAACACGCTTAATTTCAAAATGCGCGCGACGCTAGCGACACCGCGCGGCACGTTCATTCACGTATACAACTTATATATCGGGCTGCAGGCTTGCTCACTGCTGGCAGTGCTGGCTGCAGCGGTGATTCACAATCAGGCACTGTACAGTGTATACACACAGTACTTACTCACTACGTATGCTATACGTGCGCGCACTATAGCTCTGCCTGTATGAGTGGATACCTGAGAATGCATTGTCGGCAGAGTGAGAGGGTGGGTGTGTGGGCCTGTCAGTCTCTCTCTCGCGAATGCACAAAAGTAAACACAAAAAGAGAGTGGGGCCGACAGACGCAGCTTCTGTTCGGTTGCGCGCGGGTATTGATCCTTTAAAATTGAACGATGGCATACGATGATGGCATGATCTACTTACGGAATATAATAGTTTTATTTCATTTGGAAATTTGAACAGAAAAATATAGTCAATATGGTTTATAGGGTAATATCATTGTTTGTTACCCTTTTTTTTAATTATTAAAAATGTTTTTTTTAATTTTTGAAACAATAAAAATACAATTTCTAATTTTATTTGTTTTACAATGTTGAATTTATAAAATTTTATCATGCAAAATAATAATTTGGTTCATTTAGAAAACAATATGAACATTTTTTTTAAATAGTTTTAATTCGTTATTTCATTATTTTTATTAATAAGTTGAATTATTTTTTCACCATAAAAAAATGAATGCTTTATTAAATTTCTTACCTTTTTCTGTACAGCCATTGCTGGATAATAGTCCAGCAAGAGTGCCTCAAGTCAGTCATGGGACGGCAAAATACAGTAAACTGGAAAATGAAATGGACAGTCCCAATCGACAGTTCCTCGACGGTGTTATATGTAACCAGAGTTCCATGATGAGACATCAAGATGAACACCTGGATATTATGAGTGATAATACTGGCACATTAAAGACAGTATCAAGGCCAATTAACTCTGAATATGACGAACAGCAAGTGTTAGTATCACCAATGAGAAATAGGAAAAATATTTTATCAACAGTAATTTTAAAACATTTTTTACTTACAATCTATTCTAATAATTTCTTATTTTTTAGAATGCTTGATGATTTTAATAATGAAATGGAAATAGTGACTGACTCAAAGTTGGATGCGACCATGAAGAAAATGGCAAAGGTCCTCCATATGAGCAACGGTAACTATAACAATTATATTCCAGCTCCTACTACTGCGACATCCAGTACCTCTGACTTTGCTCCTCCAAAGCCTTCTTCCTTGTCCTCCTTGTCGACTACTATAACTAACTGTTTTCTATGCTCCAGAGATTAATTAGTGTCTAACTATGCAAATGGGCCTTACAATGACTCAATAATTTTACTCCAAATATTTTTATTTTTTAATGATATTTAATAGTACAAATAAGCCCCTCATGAAAATGATTTTTGAAGACTTTATAAGATTTCATAGATTTACCCAGTAGGCACAAAAACATTATGAACAATTTTAAAGGCAAAAAGGTAGTTTAAAGTTTTTTCTTACAAATTCTTATATAACATGAAAGTCTCTACCTAAAACATAAACTTATAAACAGTTAAGTGCTTTACCACTAAAAAAAAGCTTATTTTAACATTCTGAATTTCGAAAACTCAAAAATTATTTTAGATTAAAAATTTTGCTTGAAATTTTAAACGTAAATTTTAAATTTTAACTTTAAAAAATAATATCTTAATTTGAAAATTTTTGTTTTACGCATTTAAAAAAATTCTTTGCGCCTATTGGGAATTTTGCGTTAGACTAGAAAACTCTAGTATTATTGATTCAAATTTCGAGGTTGCATTTCAAGTCAATACCCGTGAAAAAAAAACAAGTATAATGTCAATAGTGAGATTAACGTAAATCTGAATCACAAAAAAATGGCAGTATAATTTAGGCGCTAAAATCGGATACTTATAATTCTCATAATAGTGAAGGTACAAATCGTTTTTACGCTTGGGTTTAGCCATAGACAATTTACCAAGTGTAAGAGCTCGTAAAAGCATAGAAGTTCGAAGCAATTGTATGCTTCATCACTTAAGTCCATTAGTTTAAGTTTGGAAACAACGGGAATATGTAGCAAAAATCACTCAGAAAATGAAGAAATTTTTTTTTTAATCTCCAACATAATAATAAAAAAACATATATATATATTTTTAACGAAAAATATGTTTCTTAATCTAATAACAGTGCCATTAAAAAGTGAAACGTTCAAAAAGAGGATTTATACAGAATTCCAAAACAATTAAACTTCCAGCAATATTCATTACCTGGATGATTTTTGCCAATACATTCCCTCACAACTAAAAAAAGCAGTACAGCTTTACAGAAACTATATTGCCTCAGTGATCAAATAATAAGATGAATATGTATAACAATAAATTTTTTTGCGAGACGTACTTAGATCGAGACAGGCGGTCGAGTCCTCTTTTAAGGCTCACTAATTTTTGTGGTGAAAAAACAATTACTGTTAGCGGTATAATGCCTAATCATAGCCAAAAGTAACCAATAGATACGAGGGAAACAGACGTTAGCATATATATATAGCAGCATATATATTTCTTAGTATTGTGTCATGCCAAATATATATATTATCCAATGTATGCCAAAAGAAATCACTCGAGAGAGGGAGAGAACGAAGAGAAATACAAACGAGAGGCTAAATGTTTATTTGCATTTCGAATCAAAGGATACAAACTCGATATATTATACAGTTGTAAGGGTACAATAAATACAAAAAAATAACTAAACGCCGTAAATAGAAGCCAAAACCGGAGAAAAAAAGTTTTGCAACAGGCATTTTGCAACGGGTTTTTTCTATATTTTTTGCGGGTACTTGAATCGATCGTCGTATCGAAATATAAGGGTATATGACAGACGTTTTTTACGAGCGATGACAAAAAAAAATAATAATGACGATAGGGTGACAAGGGGGAGAATTGTAACGTTTTTGCGTATACACGACATTTGCAAGAGAGAGAGAGAGGGAGATACATTGTTGTTCCACAAGATACCTATATATTACGATATACTCGATGTGAACACAATTGTGGTTGTTGATGATATAATTAAGCTAAGAAGTTAAAACTTGATATATATCAATTTGAATGTTGATGAAGATAAAGATAAAACTTAGTGAGATAACAGAGTTAGGAAGAGCCATTATTTTGTGATTGTTGTTAAGATATGTGAACGGGTTTTTGTTTCATGACCTTTTTGTAAGAAGGAACAAATCGCGTGGAAAGATTACTCTCGTAAATTGTCTTATACTTTTTGTGTACTTAATTTACTTGTTTTATTTTGTTATTACGTATAAAAGCGTAACAGATGGATCCCGAAATTATTTGACGAATTTTCGTTCATCCTATTTTAAAAATCTTTGTACATGCATTTATTTACAATGTTCATTCTTTTTTTACTATTTTACGCTGGCCATCCAATTTCGCGATCCTTCAGTTATTCTACGTGCAAACGCTATTTAAGATTCTAAACTAAGTATAGTGTTATTAAAATGACTTAATGGACATTATTTATACATATCCAAAGTAAATATATGATTTAAAAAAAAAAAAATCTAGTTTTAGAAGTATTTAGAAAAATCGGTCAATGACGATTGTTTAGTCGAAAGCGTGCGTAGATTATCGAAGAGAAAATTTCCAAAACTAGGTTACTATATATGCTTTAAAATTAACGAGTACTTAAACAATTCGATAACGATTCTGCGCAAGAACAAATATATATATTATCCGATTGTTAATCCGTTACGGCGGGACAACGTCGAAAACTGTTAATTTAAGATACTTCCCATAGACTCGAGCTTTAATATTATTTTGTACCATTCAGTTTTAATCTTATGTGTGTTACTTATTATTGTATTAAAAGAAAAACCGTATCACTGGACGTGACGTATGTTTATCTTATCCAACAATTTTTTCCCCTCACATCCTATAATACAAACGAAAACTCTGTGTCGTTCCGTTTCTTCCTGGCAAAAGACATCATTGTGTGTGACTAACCACCACTTGTACACATGTGTGTGTGTGTGTGTATGGATTTTACCTCTGGGTTATATACATTACGAACGTAGAACACTTAGACCATGGTGTACTAGACCATCGCATATCCGACCATCGTTCGAAGAATTGGGCCAAAAAGTTCTATATAACTAACTATATACATAATACCGACACGAGCATCGGACGCGTGTTTCTGTTCTTGTAACCGTACACTGTAATAAAACTTTAACGTTACAATGTGTCTAGTGATTTTGTATCTCAGTGATGTACGTTGGTAACCAAAATTATATACACCATTATAAATATATACTAACGACATATATATAACGTTGTGGAAAAAGATATACTGCAAAATTATTATATTGCACGCTCACCAACACACACGAACACACCGGTTCCAAAAGATGATGATGACGAAAGAGAGAAAAAAAAAGAAAGACACCATTGTTAACATGATATATACTGTGTAGACACCTTATATCTTGTAAACGATTAATAAAAAAAAAACAAAAAAAAAACACCACCACCATGGGAATATAGTTTAACAAGTGGCGCATGTGATGTTTACTTTTGCATTTGTTTTAGATCGCAGACAATGGGTAGTCATTGGAGTGTTGACTTCTATATTGTTAGTTCTCGTTGTTTTGTTTATACTTTGAGCGAGGAGAGATAAATGAAAAGGGGAGAGAAAGAAGCGAGAGGGTGCGAACTTCAAGTTCTCCGCTCCAGCGGTGCGTGCGTGTCTTGGAAAGAGATCTTATAGCGAGAGTCCGATGATGACGATGACGATGATAAAAAAAAAGCGCGCATTGACGGGCGCCTCTCTGACTTATCTTCATAAGTACGATTCTTTAATTGTAAGCGAACGACGAACAAGTTTTTTATTATTATTATTACGTTTACTTTTTACTACACGCACTTATTTATTTTGCATAATGATATACTGATTAAGTGGTTGAATATTTTCAATAAAAATCTTGTATCATAAAGTCTCTGTTGTAGTGTCATCCTCGAAATGGACATGGAAATATCGACGTTCCATGCTTCCATTCATATCATTTCATTAGAATTTTCTTTTTTTTTTTATATTTAGAAGTATCGTTTTTATCGACTCGATCATAATTATTTTCTGAGAGGGAATATTACTAATTTTTTCACCGTTTTTTTTTATAATTTAAGAACACTTTTATATATTTTTTACTGTTTCTTAATTTTTCGTCACTTTTTTATGACTACAATCTACACTTGTTTTGGTGTCAAGAAATTTTTGTCGCACTCTGAAAATCTGCAACTGTTATGAAGGCAAAGAAAGGGATTCCACCAGCAACATGATATATACTCTCGTTATTTTCTAGTAAAATTACTTTATTTTTCGAATTAAGTTTTTGTTCTACATTTTGTACTAGGCTAAATGGTATAAAATAATTGAATTATATTATCTCATAAAAGTACAAATATTAGAAAAGTTGATACGCTTGAGATGCATGTAAAAGACTGGATCAAACAAAGCTTTAAAAATCTATATAAATTTTAAAACGACGTCTTCGCGTGCTTTTTAAGCCCACTCGACATAATAATAATCTACTTATAATGAAAAAACAGCACAACACACTTGCACTCGTAGATTAAGTTGGAAAAGTCGGAATTCATATAATAAGAATATAAATTGATTGGTCCAGTGTATAAATGCAACGTAAATTAATAGTCATCTGAACTTTGTCTATTTTTTTAAATCGTACATTAAAAAAAAAAAAAGATCTTTGGTATGATACTTAAAATATTGCAATTGGTCGCACCATCGTATAAAAATTGCGCAACGTAAGCTGAGCTTTGAAAGTACATAGAAAAGATTCTTTAACTTAGACTTAAATAAAACAATCGTCTAATCGGCGTAATGTACACACGTAAAACAATGATCTCTGCTAAAACGATAAGCCACGCAGTCGTGCCTCGTATCGGTCGATTCTCATTTACTCGTTTCTCTAAGTATACTATATAATTGACAGTTTGCTGTTTTAAATTTTCTTTTACTTTCCAGGTTCGTCACCAATGTTTTTTGTTTCTTTTTTATACTAGCGTTTAAGGCACCTCGAAATGTTTCAAAGCCGATCCAATTGATATGTTTTCACTTTCGCGGAATCTACAATTTCGATTGCATGCAATTTTGATATAGATATGCACTTGATAAATTTAATATAAAGGAAGTACAAGGTACTTCTAAGTACTGCAAAAGTACTTCGATTGATCTTAGCTTTACCTTATATATTAGTATGGCCCGATTGGTTTGCCCATCTCAAGATTCAATTTCAGAAAAATAAAAAACTGACATATATATTTTGATAAATGCAAATTTTCAATATAACAGGCTCTAAAGATTCTGAATTTTTAAATTAGAAAGAAAGAAGACTAATGAACACTGCGAGAAACTTAACTTAAATACTTGAAGCTAAAACTTAAACTGTAAGATAAAGTTGACTTTATATATATATGTATATATAAATAAATCAAATCAATAAGGAACCGTGCGGGTATATAGGGATTAGATGTAATCTGTCGTACAGTTGTCTGTCTTTGGACTTTTATGAGGAAAGCTTATGCAGGAATTGTGCAGGAATAAAAGAAGAGAACGAGAAATCCAAAGACAGGCAACCATATGTATAAGTAGCACTACACCCCTCTTTCTCGCTCTCGCTCGCACCGCCCCTCGAAAGAGATAGAGAGACATACGCGTAAGTATAGAGAAAGAGAAGAAACTCGGCGCCGCGCGCGCGACAGCGGCAGTATAGCAGCACATCACATACCCTTCTCTCCTTCCGCTCTCTCGTTCACTTAAGTATCGAATGGCACGTGTGTGGGGGTTCTGTGTGTGTGATATGAAGTAAGGAGAGCGCGATGCGGGCGCGCTTAGGGCTCGAGGCGCGGGATCTTGTAGCAGTCGGTGGGCAAGACCTTGCGCATGTCGTTGATGTTCTCGACCTCGTTGCGCAGCCGGCTCACCTCGTCCTCGTAGTTCTTCACCCACTGGGTCTGCAGATTCTTCGCGTCCGTGAGGGCGCGGATGCGCGAGTCCAGGTCCGCTGCCTTGATGTCCGATTCCGCCTGGCGCAGTCGGTCTTCGAGTCGGTCCAGGTCCGCGTTGTCTGCGAAGAAAACGATAGGAGTTTTTGTTTATTTCAGATTATTTGCGCGAATTGAATGATTAGCTATTAATTTTACAGAAAATAAGACTATAATGGTTTGGTTTATAGAATTCAAATTAAATATTCTTTTTAAATGGAATGTTTTGAAAGTACTTACTGATATCAGGAAGAGCGTCTAATTCTCTAGTAATCTGCGCGATTTCCTCCAATGCCTTGGCGACTTGTTGCGATGCAGCAGTCACATTCGATTTTGCTTGTCCGACCTTTCGTTTCACCTAAATTTAAAATAAGAATAAAATATTAATTTCAATTTTGCAGGAGTCAACTACAATATAATTTCCAGAAAAAGATTTTTATAATAAATTTATGTCTCGATCGACTCCATGTATGATTTCTGAATATATTTATGTTGGAAAAAGAATACAAACTCTTTATTTGTTTACTATCATTTTATATAATAAAAAATATGTACTTCTATACTAATAAATATAAAGTTGTTCATATGGATATATTCGTGAACTAAATATGCGATGTTGCAGAGTATTTTTCGGTAATCTAATCTAATTTATAATTTTTTTTTAATGATGTGATCGTCATGTATTTAGAAAAATTAAAAAATAAAAGTCTAATATATTTGACCCTAACTTAAAATTAAAAAATTAAAATAAAAAAAGGACGAACGTAATAAAAGGCAACATTCAACAATATAAAACAATAACGAACCTGTCCCGTGACATCGGCATCCTTATTGATATGCCCCTCGTACTGCCGGATCATCGAGTCCGTCGAGTTCACCCTCAGATGCAACTTGTCAGCCTCGTTGCCGAGCTTGATAACCTCAGCCTTGGTCTTGTTCGCCTCCTGCCTGATCTCGTTGGCCATCGCACTGGCGTTGTTCGCGTTCGACTGGGCCTCCTGTGCGACCTCGCGCGCCCTGTCGGCGTTCTGCTCCGACACCTCCAGGACCTGGTGAATCTTGTTGGACTTCTCGTCGGCGCTGCGAATGAGGTCGCGGATCGCGTCCACGTCCTGGAGAGCCTCCTGAGCCTTAGCGCGCGCGTCCTGCACCTCCGCGTCGAACACTGGAGTGGAGGATAACAAATTATGTTTTGATTTAGTGGTGGAGAACATTGTTTTTAAATTATGCCTTTTTATAGCGAATTTGACGTGGTAATTGTTCGGTTTGCACGACAGCGGACGAGTAAAATTAATATTGAAAATAAAAAATAAACGAGGAATACGTAAATCGCGATACGAATGAAATCCTAATAATATAAGTAATCCAAGGAATAGAAATTTGGAATATTAAATATCTTTTTTCAGCACAGAAATGTTTTTGGTTGTACTATCGTCAAAAAACGTAAAACTAAACCTTATGATATCATTATAATATTATAATTTTATCAAGAATCTCAAAAATTCGGAAGTAGAACAGTAACCGGAGCTTATCGCTCAAAACATCACGCAAGATAGTTCTAGCTGCATACGCGAAATTTGACTAGCTACGAGAATTTCGTAAGCAACTTCGAGAAACTAGCAACTAGCCTGTGGGAACGGAAGTAAAACGATGCTCTAAAAAATACGTAATCCGAAATGAATAAAGTTTGACGAAAAAAATATCCTCGTGTTTACATCGAAAAGGCATTTGTAATTAACGCTGGTAAAGTAGTCTTTTCCTAGAAAATAAACTATACACGGCGTCCCTCGTGCAACATTATGATAATTACCGCTAAGTTTCGATAGGGTGTCTTGAGCCTCCTTCAGTGTCTGATTTCCACGGTTCACGGCGTTCTTGGCGATGTTATTGGCTTCGTCGACCTCGGCGAGTAATTCGGCAGTCGTGGCTTGCTGGTCCTCGGCCTTCTCCAGTAGTTCCTCGCTCTTTCTCACCTTCTCGTCCACGTCCTGTATCAGGTCTTGGTTCTCTTCTAGCAAGATTCTCGCTTGTTCCTTGATCTTCATGGCCTGAAAAAAAGAAATATTTTAGTTATATTGTTTGTTTTTTGTCGATTGGTTTAATTGTATCAAACGAAATATTTTCTCACCTCTTTGTTCACTTCGTCAACGCGATTTTGCAGCTCCGTCAGATTGACGGCTGGTACGGAAATACCGAGTATTAGAAGATTTAACGCTTCCTTTGACACAGCATCAGATTTGGCGACAGCGGTGGCAGTGAGTTTCTTCACATCGCCGTACCGTTCTTCCAAAGCCATAAGTTTGTTCTCTAAGAATCTGATCTCGTCACTACAAATATCGAGAAACACAAGTTGTAATATCTGACAATTGGAATTCATAAGTACGAGTTATGCAAAAAAAGGTACCTTATGTTCGTGTACTTGGCAATAGCCTTCTTTGCCAAGTTGTAGGCCTCTAGAGATGTATTCTTAGCCTGTTCAGCTACTGCTTGGAGTTTCTTAGCTTCTTTCATATTCCTGTTATAAATAAATTATTGTTAATTACAGGCTCATTCCAAGTAATCTGTTTATCTATCAACATGAGAAAAAGAAAATTAAAAGAACGTACTGGTCGGCTACTAATCTGGCCTCTTGCGCGATTGCCGTCATCTGTTGATTTTGCTGACCGACGTGTTCCGCTCGTCTTTTCGCCTCAGCCAAGGCGCTTTGTCCGTCGGTGGCCAAGAAGTCCTCTGCTTCCTAAAATCATCAAAATTATTATTTATCAATCAATAAACTTTTAATATTATCAGTAAAATATTTACGAGCTTGAATAAAATTAAAACTAATTAAAAAAACAATTCAATTTTTTTAAATTAAAAAAAAAATTATCAACTTTAAATGAGTTTCTATTATAAACGTTCCTCTTTAATAGCATCTACTCTTCCCCTAGCATAAATTCTACTGGAAATTGAATTAAATTTGATTCGCCTCGTTGTACGAAATTTAATCTACTTTACCGTTAATTGCTCGTGTATCTTGTCCAACACTTTCTCTGCCTCGTCAACGCTCATTCGGCCTTGGGATGTTGTTCGTTTGGCGTCTATAGCAGTTTGATCGGCATTCTGCAGAGTCTCATTGATTTCCGTCAGCTGATCGCGAAGTTCGTCGAGCTGTTCTACCAATGATTTCTTGTCAGCTGTAAACACAACACGTTTAAAAATATGAACTTGAATAAAAAAAATTTTTTCTCTAAAAGTGCTAATGTTTTATTTAACTTGACTATAGTCAATAATAAATAAATTTATGCCACTCGTGTATTCCACCTTCATCTAAACGTCATTAAAAACCTATGAAATATACTCACTTCCGGTTCCGGTCTGGGCGAGCTCGAGCAGCTCCTTCACGCGGTCCTGCACATCCCTAAGCTTCTGCTTGAACCCGGACTCATTGATAACCGTCGGGTTGCTCTTGATCTTCCTGAGCGTGTCCTCGAGCTCGGCCAGACGTCCACGGTGCTCGTTCACCGCGTCCTGCACCAGATTATAACAGGGCGGACAATCGATACATCCGTATTGACGATTATGCTTGTTCTCCTTGCACCGGTCGCACGTTCTGCCCTCGACGTTGGTCAGACACTACAAAGGATAAACGTTGGATAAACTTAGAGAAACATTGGAATTCCAATATTCCATATGTGCAATTCCCCCGAAAATGTCTCCTTATCCGGTCACAAAAACGACGAAAAAAAAATGTTGAGGCACACCTCTGCTATAAATTTTTTCTTG
>JAPYZP010000404.1:0-25787 GCA_030522985.1 Torymus sinensis | reverse complement strand
TTTAATTATAATTAGAAAAGGGGATTATTGTACATGTAAAACAAATGTGTGTAAGTTAATCTCAGGGTAAATAGGTATTTTTTACTTATTGATATATTAAAATAGTAATTTTGTCTTGAAATAATATAAGTGCCAGCTAATAATAAATTTGATAAAATGATTGAAAAAAAATATAAGTAATAAAAATATTTTATATTTCCAACATATTTTATTTTATATTTATACCATACATATAGGAATGGTAAATTAATTTAGCGGAAGCTACGTGCCAATGAATTGGCAGCGATTTTTTTCTCCCTCCTGATGTATGAAGAGGCGTTGTTAGTATGATTAGCGTAGTTACGGTAGCTGCGGATATAGTAAACCGAGTTAATTTAAAAAATGGTATGGGTTTCATACGGTGTATTAAAATGTTATAAGCGGAGAATGTTGGGGGAGAAGCGGAACTTGTGAAGGGTGTGAAGAATTTCCCGAGGAATTCTAGAAATTTTGATGATCTAATTGTTCTAAAGCGACGAGTTGGAGTAAAAAGTGCGAAATATAAGATTGAATTGATAAAAGAATATGAGAATATGAGAATAATAATAAGTTTTAATATAGTATGAATACTAATCGATGTGATACTTAAAAATGATATGAATGATTATGGTAATTTATATTATATTTTCAGCAGAAAAATCAGTCAATTATATACATCCACCTTACTAACCTCTCATCAACCCTAAATTTTAACTAAACATTGGTCACCGTCACCCAACTACCCTCAAGATTACATTAAATTAGAGCTCGAAACCGCGGCATTATTCCAGCCCGACGGCATCACAACACCATTACATCGGCTTCCTCTCCGCAACGTCCGACATATAGCGCATTGCCGCGTAACCGGGCAAATCAAACGCTCCGCGCGCGTAATTCAGTCCTAACGAGCCGCCCGTAAGCGCGCCGCTGATTGTTGCCTTTGACCGCCGGCGTTTCGACATTTTGCATAAGGCGAAACGCACCTCGCTGCGCATTGAGAGTTTATCGCGAGTTGTAAAGTGACGCTGGTAGAAAAGAGACGATGCTTTTTTATATATGCGTTGGGTTGACAGGGTGATTTTGGTGGGGAGCGTGTAAAAAAGTATTGATCTCGAGTCTATAGTAGGGCATTTTGTGGTGAAGGTCGACCTTCTAGATTTCTATGTACAAAAACTGTTGCCTATGATGATGATCAATTGTCTTTAATTTCAGTATTCTTTCTTGTAAGATTTCTTCTGAGATACAATGGTGCAATTATTATGCATTGTCGAAGATTTCCTGATTTACCTTTTAACAACGCGGACTAACACATAATTCCCTTTATCACAAAAAGACTCATATCTAAAGTCATCATCCAGCAAAAGACGCGAATTTGAAATTAACAATTTTATACCCAGGACAGCTAAGCTGAAACCTCCTCGTATTGTATAATCTGAATACGTTCACCCGAGAAAAGGTCGCCTTCATATACACATTCCCCCGAAATCCCCAGACCCGAGCGTCGTCTGGCCAAGATACCATCGCCGCGTGATTTATCTTATTGAATACATATACCCTTTTTCGGCTCTGCGTTTCGCTCTCTCACTCTCACTCTCTCTCTCTCTCTCTCTCTCTCACCCTCTCTCTCTCCAGAATTATCATTCTGGCACATCGTATGTAGCCTCAACAATCGTTACCCCCAAAGAAACATTTAGACCCCCAGCGTTATAAAAACTATCTGGCCTTGTCGTGTTTCACTGATGACTTGAGCTGGGAGCGAAACAAAAAGGAACACCGCACCTTTGTTTTTACAGCCGCGAAAAAATGCCGAGACGTGTGGGACGAGGGAGATGTACTGTTCAAGCACGTCTAGTACTCGGTGTCTCACGGTGTGGTGAAAGGGGAACGACTTCCAGCTTGCGTCCGTCAATTTATTCTTGTCCGCGTAAATATATGTATATATGGATATAAAGTGTGGGACACGAGAGTCGAGAAATATTGTCGCATGCACAAGTGGAATTATAGGAATTCTGTTCTGAAAATTATAAGATGTTTGTAGTACAAACGTTTTTCTAGCATTTTTATCGCATTTTTTTGCACATGTCAGTGGTCAGATGTATGTCAGTCTAGAACACTATCAATATTGTCGGGAAGACATTGTTTGATAAGATTCTATTAATCTTTACAAATTGGCTGGTATCTATTACAATGTTATTTCCGTCCTAATCGATGACGATTAATGGAATAAATACCCCGAACATCACTGATTTCATTCCTGACGAGATCACCGATTCATGTTGTGTCAATATGTATCAAACAAAAGCTTATTTAACTACAAATATAAGCCCAATGTACAGACCGGTTGAAATTAATCCAGTATCAACGCTATACTTTAATTCATAATCAGTTAACCATACCACACCAAAAAAATTTAATCCAACCAATCATCGACCGTTATAAAAACGACCAGCCGTTAATCCGACCCCCCAACAACAGCCTCCTAGACAGACATCACCCACGACAACGATCTCTCGACCCTCGCCCGAAAACCATTTGCTACATATAAGATGAAGAAGGGAAGAAGAAAAAAAGTAACCATGAGCAAACTTACGTTGGCTGCTGCTCCGCCTGATGATGTTCTCCAAGAATGTGTTTTGCGGGGCTACCAGGCCCCTCCGCCCCCCGGGCATCCTTCTCCCACCTTAGGCTCGTTCCCTCTCTCTTGAACACACACGCGCACACGCCCCTCGGGGGCTCTTTTCTCTCTCTCACAATCTCAAACCTTGAACATCTCTCTCTCTCTCTCTCTCTCTCTCTCTCTCTCTCTCTCTTACTCCGCGCACTCGCGTATGTATATGTATAGCTATATACAAGGGGGGCGGTTGGATTCTCCTCGTTTATCTCTTATCTCTTTCTCTCGGTCTGAACGTATAAGAACGAAGAAAAAAAAAATTGAACGATAGAACGCTGAAACGACACACTGGTGTGACGCGCGTGCACACACACACACAAACACACACTCGCGTTCTCTCAATTATTTATATACGGTATGTATACGACACTCTCGTATTTTTGGCTCTCTCTCTGTGTGTGTGTAGAGGGGTGTAGGTGTGTGGGTATGCGGGTATATATATGTGGATGGGGTATAGTAGCACTTTTTTTTCTCTCTCTTCGTGGATGTGCGATCCTTTTCTTCTCGCTCTTCGTATGCTGCGACGCGATGCGCTGTGACCTCTCTATCTCTCGCGCTGCGGGGGAGGACGACGAAGACGACGACGATGGGGCACACGGAGCGGCTGGCGCGCTCGTGCGAGATGATGGGCCAGCTACAAGGTCCGCCGGTACGACACGGACGCCTTCTGAGCTTGAATAAGGCAGAGAGAAGAGAGAGGGAGTTAGTTTTTTTGTCAGTGAAGGTAGTATAATCAAGGGTGGCGTTGGGTGAGAATAGAAATATTGGCGAATCGAGGGTCGGGCATTCGTGGCACGTGTCGAGATGGATGCGTATGTGACTTGTGTAGAAATGGTCGCTTGGTAATAATTGAAGAAGGGTTTATTTGTCCGCGAGAATGGTGAGGGTTTGATTAATATTGGGGTGGACAATTTTATTGTATATAGTGAAAAAGATTTGAAGCTTCTTGAATCCAAATTAAGTTTGCACTAAATAGATGTTAAATACTTGCAGTCTTGAGTTTGTACTTAGATAAGGTAACGTCACATCGTGAAAGATGTCATACCATTGTGTAGATTAATTGTAAGTTTCTTAAGGCCATTTGCAGCATTGACGTCTGGTAAGGATGCAGTTCTTATCTCATCTGAGTGCAAGTTATTTTTAGTCACAATTATCTATGTCTTCATTAGCAAACTCATGAATAGTTTACTGACTTTGATACAAGAGCTTCTAAACCATTATGACAAGCTTTGATAATTTATGTTAATAAGAGATTCTGTAACCAAAGTACAAGAATGTTATTGAAATTGTTTAACGTAATGGCACCTAACGGTATTGACAAAACTCAGTTTTTAACGTTAAAACGGTGATATGTAATTATATAAAACCATTTTAAATATGAAACGCTTTAATAATTTCGAGCCTAAGCATGATAGAAGAAATTCCATATTTATTATTCAAACACCCGTAACGTTTAATTTTACTTTGATTTTAAACCTCATATTGTTCGCTAAAATTCTATAAATTTTGTTATTAAAATTAACACCGATCTTAGCAACCACAAAAAAGGTAAATATATAAAGCAACAAAATAATCTTTCCGAGAAGAAAAAAATACAGTGTAAGTATTTATCGTTCCTGCAAACAAATTTTCTGACTTCCAAACGAATTCTCATCCGCTCTCCCTCGCTTGCACTCTCTCTCATCCGGGTAGCCGGAGTTGTAAATAGTCGAGACGTATCGCGCGGTAACGACTCTTCGCGCGCAAAGTTAGCTTCTCTCTCTCTCTCTCTCTCTCTCTCTCTCTCTCTTTCTCTCTCTCTCTCTCTCTCTCGCTCTTCCGCCTGAAACTACGAGGATGCACTGCAGCAGCATTGAACTCGGGCGAAAGATAATTCCGAACTCGGAAACTAAATGCTTAACGATAGTTGGGGCTGAAATTTGTTTACTCTCTATTAAAGGAGCAGCAGCAGCGGCAGTAGTACCTGGAGTTTAAGGCAAAAGAGAGGGAGAGAGAGAGAGAGAGAGAGAGAGAAGAGGCGGTAGAGAGATAAAAATGATAGGAGCCGCGGGCGCGCGAATTAGTATATATATATTTGCAAGCCGATTGCAATCAGCGCGGTGTATATAAAGGATAATGGCCCGTTATAGGTGTTATCAATTGATAATGGCGTCTTGATTGTGTGAAAGGATTCGCGAAATTGACCCGATTCCGCGGCGACGGAGAGTTTGGAAGAGCATAAATTTTGATGTGCGTCGCCCGGCTTCGACGTTTTCTAAACCTTTTGGAAATCGATACCGGGCTGTCTCGCTGCCGTCGGGGCATGCATGTGCGGGTATACAGTGTGGAAATATGTATTCAATACAGATTCTTATATAAGCGAGCAAACAGTCTTTTGTCACTGCAGGCAGGCTCCGAATCAGATTTAATATGAGATAGAGGGATTCATATTTTGGTGTTCCAATAAAACGAAATAGAATGGAATGTGCGCGTTGTAGCCTTCCGCAGCACACATGTCAGGTCGCGAGATTATCAAAAAATACCGAGCGCTTGAATAATGTATTTATAGTAGGTATAACATATCTTTTCTTCCAATCAGTTTGTAGTTTTTACAAAAAAAGGAAAATACTATTTTTGTATTTTATATATCAATAAAATGAAAATTGGATGAAATGAACTTTGGTTTAATTTATTACACGTGATCAGATGGAATGTTATCAGATTAGAATATATTATTAGAATGGCTATGCATGATAGTTTTCATTGAATTTCATTAATTCTACCAAACGTAATGGGAATTCATGATTGCAACTTATCAAGTTATTATCAAAGCTTGTCATCTCACTATACCAAGTACATAAAAATGTTGTGATATCAGAAGGAATTTTTCGCTTCAAAGTCTGCAGTGATATGTATGCAAATGCTCTTTAACCCTAAGACTTTATCAGTTTTATTATAACCAGACATTTTTGTACCGATTTCTTTTTTTGTTTAGAAAGAAGATTAATATTCCTGAGTTTATGATCAAGTTACTGAAATTTTGAATCCGTTAACTAGGTTACATATAGTTAATCTCCATCTAAAAACTTTTTTCCTAAAAAGAAGTATGTATCAATGATAAATACTCCATTCGATGATTAACGGATTTCCAACCGGCTCCTTTTCAAACAAAGATATAATCGGTACAAAACTGTGAGCAAATTCATCGATTTCCCAAAACCAACTCACCGTGGGTCAGCTGAGGTGTCCGGGCAGGTTCATCGGCGCATCGGGCAGCATCCTGCGATCAGCTCGTCAGTCCCACCAGCAACAACAACCCGAGCTTCGGCACCAGCACCACCAACAACTAACAACAGCAACAACGACAACGACGACAACGACGACCACGGCGAGGACAACAACAACAGAAGAGCCATGCCCGGATCCTCATGAGAGCAGGCCACCTTGCCAAGGCTACCACTACAGCTGGCTATCCTTGGGACTAGCCGCAGTCCATCCAGGTGCACGAGGGCAGCGGGGGCGGGCGGAGGGCGTCGAGGCGTACGGACGCCCTCGACATCCTCGGCAGAAGCGGAGGTGGCCCCCTCCTCGCTTGTGCTGCTGCTGCTGCTGCTACTGCTGCTGTTGCTGCTGCTGTTGTTGCTGTTATTTTCGTGCTGGCTACTGCTTGGACTGCTGAGGCTGAGGATGAGGATGATGTGGTGGCCCGTGATGGCGGGCGCGGGCATCGTCCGCCAGCGGTAGCCGCGCGCCGGGCCCCCCCGCGCGGAGGCCCCGGTCACATCCTCACCAAGCGAGCCCACGATAAAGGGCCCGGATCCAGGTGCTGGCCAGTCGACGTCCTGCGAGACAATCAAGGCATTACTTAGTAAAGCTAGAAGATCACTTTTTGGGTAATTTTTATGGTTTCATTGGCTGTTGTATTTGTATCGCAAGATAGAAATATGTTAAGAAGTGATTTTTGAAATTCGCTGTTTCTATATTTTATTCTAATATTATTTTGTATTAGAATTTACGTGAAGAAATATTATTATTTTTTAAACATAATTTTTATAGTTTGGTAAAGAATATTATGCAGATTACTTTTTAACGTATATGATAATATGATAATAAAATTGTCTCGGCATCTTCATAAAATGAAGTTGTAGAATTTAGATATGAAGTTTATATTATGTAAAACATAATAAAATATGTAAATAGTAAATAAAATTTAAACGATCTAAAAATCCACCACTTCTTGACATTATTCGTTCCTTGTTATAAAAACAGAAATTCTTTATATATTTGCAAATAAATTTGTCCTCCAAATCAAAATTCGTGTAAAGCGGGTTTTTGTGAGTCCAATAAATATTTTCTCGTAAACCACAGAATCATGTTAGTACTTTTGAGGTTTTTTTTTATTAAAATACGCAACCAATGTTCATGTAAAATGGAAAGTATCAGGTAAGACATTTTGTTATTAACAGAGAAGAATTTGATGAATATATTAATATCGGAAGAATTTATTATAGATTTACGAATTAGTTTAAGTATCTATCTACACTAATTCTATAACATAGAATATTTAAATAATATACAGAGATTATTCGAGAGGTCTTACGCCAGTAAATAACTTGATAAACCGCGATACTTTTACTTAGAAAATAACTTTACCCTTGAATTACGCTCGCGGAAACCTAATTGTCCGCAAGGCGAATGCTTTACACTTACAAGTTATCTTTCAAAAGCCTACCTCATCATAACAAAATATAACTTCAAGTCCAAATAAAACCATTCCAACGCCCAAAACCCCAAACCCTATCTTTTTTTTATCACACCAGTTGTCGGCGATATTTGGATTTTATAATTGGACCAGCCTGCCGAATATAGGACGCGCGCGCTAGTTCGGAGGTCGAATTCGAACTCGCTCTCTCTCTCTCTCCTGGCAACTTCACCCCTACTTCAGCGACTACATGCGCCGGAACACGAAGTTTAGCGCTTCTATATATATATCCTCTCTCTCACTCTCTCGCTCTATCTCGCTCTCGCTCTCGCTCTCTACACGTGTCAGGCGGCCGTTGCCAAAAATCCGTGATCCCCCTGGCGCTCCAGCGCTAAATTAACAACTTCGCAATTTCTTGAGTCCACGCCTGCGCACCGTGCCGAGTCGTTGATTGACTATATATCTGTCTGCGAGCTGTGAAAGTTGTT
Organism: Torymus sinensis; assembly: GCA_030522985.1. Lineage (NCBI taxonomy): Eukaryota > Metazoa > Arthropoda > Insecta > Hymenoptera > Torymidae > Torymus > Torymus sinensis. The sequence goes on along the minus strand of JAPYZP010000404.1, from coordinate 17,929 downwards.
CATACGTAAGTTACGGTGCAAGTTTGATTGTCAGTGTTTCAGGGAATGTTGTTTTAATGATTGTTAATGGGTGTTCCAGGACATAAGCTAAAAATATAATCCAATTTGGATTGGATTTGGATAATAACATAAAACGCCAAATCTGTTCTATTATTAAAATATTCTTTGCATATCCCAACAAAATTGTCCAATAAAAGCGATATCCAAGATCGCAGTTCTAATCGACAGTAAAGTTTTACAGCAAAACCCATGATTCACTCCACAATATCGAGAAATTGTCATTTTCAATTCATCATCCAATCCCAAAATCGCCCTCCTCTCCCCCCATCCTGTTTTGCCGCTGGAATAAAGGCGTAATGAACCCTCATCCGCGATATTTGCGCACCCTCATTAACCATTTAGCCTCACCCCCTGAAACATTGATCCTCAATCTCCTCACTTTTTCATGTATGAATTCACATTACCGTGCGCACTCGCTCGTGGCCAGTAATATTTTATTCCCTCGTTGCCCGGCCAGCATTCCCTCTTTCTTTTTTTAATACAAAGCGAAATTAAACAACGAAACAGCGTCGTAAACGAGAACCTGCCATTACGCATGCGTGTTTTTTTTTCTTTACAACGAGGGAAGTAACGAAAATTCGGATTCGCGCAGACGTTGAACTCGTGCGCATTTTCATGCTTTATTCATGGGGAGGGAGGGGGCTTCCCCCCCTATACGGAGGATCCCAGTCATAAATACCCGAGGAGAGGGATCGTGAAAAATTGACGAGGCGCGACGGGAATTTTCGCCCGGAAAAATTCAATAAAGTTCGTCTCTCCGTTACGTAAGAGAGATACGGTATAACGAACCTCTTCGCTCGGTCTCGCTCGCTCTCGTGCTTTTTAATTCGAGCGATTAATCGACTTACTGGGGGAGGGGAAGCTTTCGCCCCGTTGCGACGGGTTGCGTAACGCGGCAAAAATCAAACGAGCTACGAGAGCGGTGGAGTGATGTTATGATCCAGTGTCGTTAAAATTCTGTTCCCGCGTTTTTACGAGACAGAGAGAAAGATAGCGAGGGAGAGAGATGGAATTTCGCCGAGCGATGGAAATCAGCGGGGATGTAAATAATTTTCTTCTTTTTTACGGAGGCGATTCATTTTTCCTTTTCGTGGCTTTTTATGGCTGGATTTGCATGTTGGCTCGCAGCGGATTGAATTTATGCCTTCGGAATGGCGTAAAATTTCCGCGCTGAATTAACGTTTTGATGTTTACGTTTCGCGAATTCGAGAACTGAATTGAAAAATTCAATAATACCTACATCGTTTTCGGATACGCGCAGAGGTGAATAATATCGTATTGAAAGAGAATGTAATGTTTGATGTGTTAATTAAGTACGGATGTAATATATTAGTAAATATAATTTTGTTTGCAAATATGAAGTACATTGCGGGAAAATGTTTGTTAGTTATAATACAGAAGTGGCATTATTTTAATCTTGAACAACTTCTGTTATTACATTCCCGGATATTTTAATCTTAACAACGTAATTTTTCACAATGTAGAAAAAGATTTACAACTTAGATTTATATTCTCCACGAGGCTCTTAGGTAGAATTAGTTACCTTACTAATTTTGTGCAGCAAAAAAGCTAATATATCATGTAAATTTAAGTAGGTATTTCTATTTCTACTTGTTTCATCTATATTTTACTGTTACTACTAGAGCTTTAACTAATTATTACGAATATCAAAACTTGATACGAAGTATAATATTGAAACATCGCTCGAACTTCAAAATGTTATTCGAGTGGTAGACATTTTGCCAGTAAAAATAGTAAGAACATTTACGCTTCAAAATACTGTTTTAAGACAAAATAAATAATTAACCTCGTTTCTTTCTGAAAGCATTACTTTTGTAGCTGATTTTTCTATTTTAAACAACCTAAAAGCACAAGCACTAAACAATAACATTATTTTATCGTGAACTATTTCGACCCCTTACCCATTGCAACCTCAATAAACTGAAATTCCCAAAAATCGACTGTACAAACAATCCTAGCCTATTTCGACATTACAGCATATCTCACTCGGCCCAAAACCTCCAATGATCCACTACTCAAAAAACTCGCGCAAAAATCACAGCTCGTAGTCTTATCACCGCGCGGGCGTAACCTTAATTACCCGATATTCTTACCTCCGCGGAATTCTCAATTAAGCCTTTCGCCCGGCGGCTGTACACAGCCTCCCTTTGTGAGTTATCGCCGGGCGATGTATGCATGGCCGCCTACGCGAGGAGAATGCGCGAACGCCTTGTGTAAATGTATTGCGTTGAGACGTAATGACGACTGTATGGGGGCTTTTGAGGGCGCGCGTGGTTTAAGGTGGGTGGTGAGAAAGCTGAGGTGAGGTGGGTGGAAGGGTTTTTGGATGTGATTATAGGTTTGTATTAAATGTAAACTTCGTATATTATAGGATGAATAGATAAGGTAATATTTATTTGCTCATTCTTTTAGAATAAGCAACGAAAACATGTTATGGGTGAAAGCGAGGTTTCTTCATAAGATGATTATAAACTTTTTATTAATAAATTCCTTGATATTTATAGGACTCAATTTTTAAAATGAACTCTTTTTTAAAAGGTTGAGAAATTTTGTATTAAATATAATGAGGAAAATCGTAATTATGTCCAACCAATAATAGTAACGCTCGACTCTATCATACATTATCCAAATGCCTGTTCGGAACACAAGCCTAATTAAATAATACGGAATATGCATTAGCGTTAATGGAAAACATTTACGTCCAAATAGATTACACAGGAACAATAACGTTTTCGAATTAACATGCGAGTTTTGTGAAAAAGGATATTTCGCATAACGTGCGGTAGTGTAAATTTACATTACCGGTGTGTGTGTGTGTGTATGTGATGTATATATAACGCTGATAGGAAGTGTGCCTTTCGCGTGGAAATTGCTCATTGCAATTCAATATGATTAATTGACGGTCTAATTTTACATAACCGTCAAAGTTGGATGCATAAATTAATACGGGCCGAGAGCCTTGGAATACATTAACTGTTTAATTGGTGAGCGCTAACTTTCGCCAAGCCAGCTCGCAGATAGCAAGTTACAGCGTCATTTTTAATGTACATATTGAATTTCTCGCTCGTATACGCCAACGCACACAATAATCGTCTTTTAAAAGTCTTAAAACTACAATATACATACAACGTCTTCAACGCTTTCCTCAACGACAAGATTCAAAACCTATGCACACTGTCAGTATACCAGAGAACAGCAGCATCTATTCCCCCGCCGCATTCCAGCGGGCAGCTCTCTCCGAACAAGAAAAAAAAGACCGTCGCGCCACCTACATCTGCGCCTTAATCGTACACGCGCGGTACGGTTCTCTAAGACCCACTCGCGCGCAAAAAAAAGACGCGATAAATAAAAGACGCGACTCGCACAGTGCCTCTCTCACTCTCGGATCGATATCGACTCTCTGAAGAATCTTCGTCAAAGAGCGCGCGCGCCGCGGCGTATCCCTCTCGACGTGTCGACGACGCGCGCGCGCGCGCTCGCAAGAGAGAGAGAGAGAGTTGAACAAAGAGGATCTTTTTCCCTCGCGCGAGGGGCTTTGCCCCCTCCCAGAAAGAAGGAGGTTACCCCGTTTCCGCGCCAGGCGCCAGGCTCGCGATAGAGACTTAACGAGCGCCTGGAGTTTTTGGCAGAGCTGCTGCTGTCGCCTCGGTATTTGCTTGGCTATCGCTTGTGTGTGTGTGTTTGATTTCTCGGTGGCCGCCGTGTCGGTGGATGTTTGGTGGGTAAATATATGAACAGGGGGGGGGGAGTGTTTTGGTGCGAGGGGGCGATACCGTTGAAGCGGGCAGGTAGATGAGGTGGAAAATGCATGACCCGCGAGTGGAAGAGTCGGCGTTCGGTCGGACGCCATGAGAGCGGCGCTATACGAAGCGGAAGGTAGGTGAAGGGTGGATGTGTGGGATATGGTAATTAGAAATTTTGCTAGTGGATGATAATTTGAATAAATTTAATACGTTCAGCAGGATGCAGGGGGAAAGGGTCTTTTATGCGATAATTATATATTTTTCTCCTTATTTACTTAATGTAATTAAAAAATTCATAAAAAATGCAGATTTTTATAAAGGTTAGTTGAGTAAATGTGAAAATCGTGCCTCGTGTAAGGCGTGATACTCTGCAGAATTCAAAAGTATACTTTATCTCTAAGCAGGTTGAAAAAGTCGAAGTAGCTATATAATTAAAGATTTAATATGTGCGTCATTCCAACCTTCTATATATATAGTTGTAAAAAATGTTCTCTTATTTTCTATGTTCTTACACGTAAAACGATTAGATCTAAAAAAGAAAAAAAAATATAGAAAAGAAAAAGGTATATTTATATATGCCTTGCGACGCTAAGTTAGAAAAAAAGAAAACGTCACGAATGACACATATCAACTACCTTCGCAAAACGGCTAAACCACCTTCACACTCTATAATAAAAAATTCTCCGTTCGAAGCCATCATCCATATCCCACCCCCAGACTCTTTACAATTGCATAACCGTCGGCGATTAAGGTCAAGAGCATCGACACCTCCTAAAATTATCGCCTCCTGCACGAGCATACATCCCACGGACGCGGGAATTTTCGCCGCGGGTGAGCGCGCGCACGCGAAGGTAAGGAAGTGGGAGGAGGAGGAGGGCGGCATCGCCGGGCATCGATTTCCGCGAGCGGCGGCGGTGGTACCGTGCCGCGAGCGCGCGGGAGAGGAAGAAACTGCTGCTGCTGCCGCTGCTACCACCCGAAGACGCCCGAAGGTCGACGCGTCCTGCGCGGTTTTCCGCGGGGTTTTGCTGTAGTCAATTTTAGGGTGAGAGTTGGTGAGGTTTTGGGTTTTAAGGGGTTACGGTGGTTCGGCTTTTCGAGGGATAAGGTTTTGTAAATTTTATAGGATCGGGTAGATTGCGAAGTTTAAAGGTAAATAAAGATCAGGTAATATTGAATTCTTTATTTTCATGTTATTCCTTATTGCTCAATACTTGATAACGTGCAATGAGGAATAATTTAAAATCATGATAATACACACGAGAAATAAATTAAATTCGTTAAGTTTTAATACGACTTTTCGTTAACCATTCATTTCATCTTTCTATTTAAAGTTATTATGAGATTTCAAAAGGAATTTAAGGTTGAATTTACTAAAAATAATAATATCGTTATAGATAGTAGATTATAATGTGATTAAGGAAAGTGGATTTCGACATCAGATGATAAAACGGCCAAAAATTTACATACAAAAATAGAAATTACGTAAGCGATATTTATAGAATACTTATAAGAACATTTTATCTATACTACTGATACAAAGAAAAATCATTATCTTATTATACACATTACTAATACATGAATGTTCTCTGTTGACAGATTTTCATTTTATCTCTTCTTTTCATACTATTAATCTTAATCATTTACATTTCAACAGTACTCCATTCCACTCCCCATACGAATATCTTAAAATCCCCGCGACTCGTAAAAACATACGAATCTTCATAAAAGCGTGGGTTTTTGTCTTAACATCAACAGCGCCCCGGACCGAAGAACACAATAGAGAACTTCGCCCCCCGAACATCTGCCAGCGGCTGTCCTCCCCTAAATTATGCCTTCAAATTAAAGAGCCACCCCCGCGTGCGAACTCTTGTTTTGACTAAGCATGAGGCTCGCACACACTCGCGCCTCTTCGGCTGAATTATCGTCCGGGCATTATTCCACTCTTTTTTAACGCGCTCTCTGCGGCGCAGTCGCGTCCCACTTGTGAAATATTAAAGCGATTCTATATGTACGAAAGTTCGGGACGCGCGGCCGGGTGCGGCAAAGGAAGCAAGTGGGTTGGCTGTCATCGGCTGTCTTTAGCGATCGCGAGCGGCGTAGGTGGATGCGGGGGCTGGAGGGGTTTGTTATTGGCCGGTGAGTGGCAATAAAAAAAGGGTAGTGATTCATTGGTACTCGATGTTGTTGAGGATTAGGGCAGCGCGGATCTAGGAAATCTGTATCGGTATTTTATAAAGAAGGTAATTTTCGACAATTTTATCTGAGGATTTTTAATGCGAAAGTTGTGAGATTGAGAGTGAAATGTAAGCGCCTGACCGGATTTAGCCTTTACTACTTTTATGTGTTTAGTGTGGTAACCAATTTTAATTTATTCTTCTAATAAGTTGTTCATCTAGAACGATAATCAATTTTTTAAATTACATAGTACAATTATGCTAACACAAGCTTCATATTCTACACTTTAAGATTAGATAAGATCTCGTTGATCACAGAAAAACAAAAAATGAATAAGAACTTATCAAAGCTTAATATCAGAATTACTAGAAGAAAGGAGGTTAATGTAAGATCATAATAACGACAAAGCAACGATTTGACGAAAAAAAAAAGAATTATTATGAGAGTATAAAGAAAGAATACAGGTTACAATAGAGCTCAAACGATGATATAAAATATTTGGCTTGAATAAGCCAATAAAACTTCGTGAATTTTCATGAAAAGTATATATTGTACGTTCTTCAAACGCGCCGCCTGACCGGTTTTAACCCTACTCCACTTCGCACTTTGTCCAAACAGAGCTCTACATAAATTCCGGAATTTTAATGGTATTTTCGGAGCATGTAAATTACACGAAAATCCACTCTGAATTGTAAATTGGCCGTTTGATGAATTGACGGCGAATGATAACACAGTGACTGGGCGAAAAAAATTAAGTGACGCCTGAAGGCCTTACACTTGTATTTACGTAGGCAATATTTAAATTTTTATCACGATCTTAATAAATAGAACATGAATTGATAAACGAAATAAAAAAAAAGAACTATATGAAATATACGCGCAATAAATGTTTCTCCGCAATCAGGGTAAACAAAAATACGTTATAACTTTATGTATATTTATAACCGCACATCCAACAAACTTTTGCTTTCCATCGTAAAAGTTCGTTACAATATCCGTTTGGTTATTAACCGACACCAGAAAAAAGCAAAAAAAACCCCACTATGCACAAACTTTAATTACACAACCAGCCAACATTCCACTTCTCTTTAAACATCAACCGCGACCCAAAATTTATTCACCCATGAACCACCAAAATTCTTCTCCCGTAAACACACACACCACACCGCGACGAATAAACATCGGCGATTAAAAAGGCATAAATCGCGCGTCCGGCCTTCGGGAAAAAAGCAGAATGACACAGACCGCGCGAAATATAAAACGCGTGCGGCGGCGGCGTCCGCGCAGTAAAAAGCGCCGGAGCTTGAAGCGTGAATAAAAAAAAAAGAGAAAAGCGTGCGCGGAAGTGTACGAAACGCATCCGTATACGAGCGCGGAAAAAAGCGGGAAAAGGAGAGAGAGGAGGGGGAGAATTGAAGATGGGTGTTGGTTGGGTATAATGACGGTGTTGATGCGGTCGGAGAGGTAATGTGATGTGAAGAAATTGAGAGCTTTGAGGGTCAAGGCGATATCGTAACGGAATTGTTATTCTGTTGATATTGTTTCGTGTATTATGTATTCGTAGAGGTTAAGAAATATAAGATAAATTTAATTTTTACTGTTAATGTGTTGGAAATGAGATAAAGTAGTTTTTGTTATTAACTGAAATTAAGTAGTACTCTTGGTGTGTATAAACAAAGGATTTTAATTCTTCTAATTAACATAACATGTGAGAACTTTCATCAGTTGAGTATACACTTTAATTAAGAAGATGCAACACCAAAGATAATAATTTGAAGTAAATTACCAATAACTTTGCTAACAAAGTTGTTTTTAAAAAATGATTTATGATTCATTCATGTATTCGTGCAAGATAAACTCTATAATTCTAATGAATTTTTGAACACTAAATTTTATGAATAAAACAATAGACACATAAAAATACGGATTTATATATTGAAATAATAACATCAATTATTAAACAATTTATCATTTATATTTCCAAAGAAAAGTTTTGCTCAATAATCAAGTGTATTATTCGCACAATCAAACGGTGACGTATTATTTTTTTTAAAGCCAAGAATCTCCATTGTCAAATTTCGAACGCAACTATATAGCCATCGAATAACGCTAAACCGCAATATAATAGTTCTGAATGGTGACAACTTTTGAATTGAAAGCAGATAAATGCTTAAACTATTGCGAACGGCAGTCCACAATGCCAGCCATTTCTATAATGTTGCATCGAGTCTTAATATTGGACTTTTGATTCCACCCTATTGCGGCTTTTTCATTTTTTTTATTTTTAACGAGTGGCAACAATGAAGCTGCATCGTCTCTCGTTACATGACTTTCATTTTACCATCACAATACAATATCCCGTTTTTAGAAAAAAAAATTGTTTTTGAATTTTTCCCAAACAAAGTCTGCGCGGTTATAAATATACAATGCTCTAGAATTAATATTTTGTTGTTATCGAAAGGTTTAAAAATTTATTTTCAAATATCTCCATGTTGACGCATTAATATTTATATATTTCGCGCGTGAATTTATTAATTTATTTATTTAAACACTCTTTAAAAAAAAAGAACAGCTATAGCGACAGTAACTGTCGAATTCAAAGTTCTCCCGGCTGGCGCTAGGGACAGAATAATATCACGCTTCCTGAAAATTACCCGCATGAATGATGTATTGATTGATTGTATCGTCCCTTTTGATTTCGCATGCAGCCGCTATAAACTTTACGCATTGAATTCGGAAGCGTCAGTGAATTGCAGACCCACAGCACGTTTCATCGCAGTGTGTGTGTGTATATTTTTCGCAGCTGAAATTGCCCGAATCAGTCGAAAATTAGATGGAAAATTAGTATTAATCACGCGTTACTTTCAATTATACGCTCCTCTCTCTACTCGAGAACAATACTCCTAGAGCCAGCCGGAAATTTCGAGGAGTGTGCACTTTATTAATGAAAATGGAGGTACACACAAAATTATGATACGAAGAGCGCGGGGGCGCGCAAGAAAAAAAAACGGTGAGAAGGGGGCGCGCGGGCGGATCTGCTAATCCATTCGCTTTAAAGTTGAATTATGCACTCCTGCGGGAATGATTTAGTCCACTCTAGCATAATACCGTGCATAATTCATCCCTAATTCTCGAATGACCTGCAGTTTGAGGTTACGGTTTTAAAATTATTTAGCGTGCGCGCGCGGCTCATCGATCCCGCGACGACGTAGACAAATACGCGCGAGACACAAAACTTGATTTTGATAATTAAGATGCTGTTCATTGAAGATGCTATCTTTAAGATGAAGAGTGCATTTTTCATATTCCTGTTTTTGGGGAATTTTCATTGTTACTACTGATTAGCGTTTATTTTTGTATTTTCAAATTTGGAAAATGTCATAAAGTAATTGTATACATATAAGTCGGTAAGAATAACCAGTCACGTGACAAACGTCCGAATTAAGTGGATATATTTACAGAAGAACAGGAAGCATAATTAATAACGAGACGACAGCCGAGTAATAACGTACAGATAGCTGCTGCAGCGCGCGTCAGTCGCGATGTATTTCACGAGTGTAATTTCTCGACTGACGCGCGTGTGTACTTAGCAAATGAAGCGAGATATTCAAGCGGGCTTGAAATATTTAGCCAGTATTTCTTTACACACTAAAACTTCCTCTGTTTACACTAGACATGGTCGTCGTCACGGTATAACCGGCCCCCGCCGCCGTCGCGCACTTTCCTCCCGGCCCTTTTGAATTATATTCTAAAATAAGAAATCTCGCTTGAATCGATGCAAGTTTAAAAACCTCATCCCTCCCGGAATATATATATATATATATATATATATATATATATATATATATATATAATCATAAACCGACGCGAGGACGATACACACGAAATTGAGTTTCGCAAAGCTATTATTTTGTTTAATCTTATCTGGCGCAGTCGTTTCGTTTCCAGATTAAACCCAAGCAAAGTTTCGCCAAAGACACCAAGTCGCCCTCGCTTCACTGTGTGTGTGTGTGTATGTGTACGCGTTCTTCCTCCCTTTGTCCCGCCAAGTTTCGCCGAGCTCGCATTGTCGGAGGCGCCTCAAAAATGCGGCTTTGACTAAGAAAATTGTTGCGCTGCACGTCGAATTATTTTTGCCGTTTCACCGGGGTTACCGCGAGAATGTAACATAGTGGACTTTTCGCGACGAGTATTATATATATATATAATAGACACACGAAAAGATTAATAAAAACAACTGGATTCCAGGGACTCGCAGTTTCGGGGAAAACAAAATTTAATTAAACTGTAGCGCCGAATTATAAACTTCGTATAGCCCCGTTTTGTTTGTTTGCGTTATTTTTTGTTCTCGATATTGCTGACACGATATATATAGTTGTTTTAAAAAATTTGAGAATATATCAATAAAATAATATTCGAATCAACAGACGTCGCGTGTCGCGTGTCGCTCTCGATCTGCCTCTCTCTCTCTCTCTCTTCTCAAAGAGAAAACCGGGCAAAATCTATTTTTATCGGCTTGTTTTATTCATTTTGCGTTGAAAACGAACACACTTCGTATATATATATAGATATATACCCTCAATACAATACACCCAAATCAATAGCAATTTTTCACTTACTGCTTTTGGGTCATACGTTGCTGCACTGAAATGCGTCTCTTCCGCACGCCTGTGTGTACGTATACGAAAAATGGAGAGAGAGAAAGAGGGGGTCAGTTGATTAAAAACTATCGGCGAACACTTCGTTATAACGAGATTTAAAAATAGTAGTTGCGTAATTAGGATTTTTCGTAACGAGGTTGGTTATACGATTCGCGTTACTTTTTTCCCAAAACGTTGGATAAAACGTTTTGCAAAGGATGTACTTATTTATAAGTGCATAATTGTATTATGTGAAAACTATTATTGTTAAAGTTTACGAGTGCAGTAAATTTCGCAGCAAGCAATAGGGAAAATGTACTTGAAATCGAGCGAAAGCGCTGCCAATAATTATATACAATTGTCAGTGTAAATTTAACATAAATGCTATGGTTTTTAAAGTAACTTTTAGATTTGAGATTTTTGCATTATTTCTTTTAGCCATTATATAACAACAACTACGAGGTTAACCTATTAAAAAGTAGGGAACAAAAAAAAATGTTTATATAGGGTTTGAAAAATGTAAAACTGAAAATTCAATAGGATTTTCATGCCAGACTTATCCGACGTTCGAGCGAACGTCGGGCTAATGAATTAGGGTTATCGCAGTGAGTCGTACTATTATTACCTCAATTCTCGAATGTCCACAAGTAATGAGAAACATTTATATGCCCGATGTATTAACTATCGGGAATGTAATTCGAGTTAATCGAGTTATTACACGACGAATTTAATTAGCAAGTAATCGCGCACCTCTCTGATAACTGATATTTATGGGCTCGCGCGACTTTCCATCCGATGCAATCAGTTCGATATAACTTATTTCCTAAATGTGTTTTTCTCGCTCAATAACGTTCCATAAGGTAAATTTTTGATAAAAAACAATTGATATTTTTTTAGCACCTCCACCGTCGATTAACCACCTCTCACATCTCAATTTCCAAACCTCCCTTCTCTACCTGCTCTGTTATGAGAGAACGTCAGGGACCATAACACCACCACCTGGTCCCTCTCACCTCACCCCATATCTTCCCAACCCCCCGACCTTTCAATTTCAAAACCACGACGTTGATGCGCTTAATATCCCAAAAACCCAGCAGCAGCACCACACTGACCTCTCTACAGCCACACAGAATTGTGCAGCATATCACCCGCGAACCAAAACACATCGGGCATTTCACTCACGTTTCCGCCCCCGTTATCCTGGCCTCCTCTCAGCCTCCCGGCGGCGCTCAGTGCACTCTCTCTCTCCTCTCCTCTCCTCTTTCTCTTGCTCCCTCTCTTCGCACCTGCACCAGTAACACTGTATATCACCCGCGCACACTGCACACTCTTCTCGCTCTCTCTCTCTCTCTCAGCTGCCCGGGCGATCCGGAGGCATAAAACACAGAGCGTAGCACCGGCTAATTAAGAACCCGACGGCGGTGGCGGCGGTCGTCGCGGCGGTCGTCGCGGCTGGCACTAGGGCCGCCGATCGATCCGGCTACTACTACTACTACTGCCATACTCGTCGTCGTCGTCGTCACCCCGCACATATCCTCCCCATGTATATCTCTCTTTCTAGCTATCTCGCGCGTGCACAAAAATATATATATATCTATATATACACGCGCACGTACGTACACGAGGGAGTTATCTTTCTCTCTCTCTCTCTCGTTCCAATCTCGCAGCGCGCGCTCGGGCGCTCGCGGATGCTGCCGCGAGGCGGGCGACGCGAGACACGACACCACGACGACGACTGAGAGAGAGGCCAGTAGGTAGCTAGCTAGCGAGCGAGCTACGCGCGCGCGCGCCAGCCGCCCCCTCCTACAGGGTGAGAGTGAGAGAGTGGAGGGGGGAGGGTGCAAAGAGGGAGCGAGAGAGAGAGGAATGCAGATGGAGGGGAGGCACATCGCGAGCGCGCGAGCCAACCGCGGGGGAGGCGAGTCGAAAAATTTTTGAATGGCTCGCGTGCAGTCGTTGCTGCTGCTGCTGCTGCTGTTACCGATTTCAAGGTTAAAGAGAATGGTTGCGTGGTGAGTGATGAGAGAGAGAGAGTGAAAGGGGGTTATGGGTTGCAAGGGTAAGGTGGGAGAGATTGTAGGCTGCGATGGAGGTGAGGGTTGGAGAACGCGCGAGCGTGAGGTCTGTGATCTTGATGTTGAGGCGAGGGTGTGGAGAATGTGACGAATTGGAAAATATAATGGAGTTATAAGTATATCTGAAATTAATTGAGGGGACTTTCTTTTGTAATCAGCGTAGCGTTATATACGTAGATTTTTCAGTCAACGAAAGTATGTTTCTTTTTGTGGATTACCGTAAAGTAGAGCATTGCTTTATATTGTAAAAGGTACTACAGAGCTTTTTAACTACGTGCTGTTATCGTGTGGACGAATCGGTATTGATGTTCGTGGTTTTAATATAGTGTTTCAACTAAAGACGCAAAGTACAGCTAGTATATTTTCGTGATCATGGATTAATCGATTGTTATGTAACAATAATTATACAATCTCAATGTAAAACTCATGCTCTTATATATATACACGTGTAATAATAATTCTATTTTTATAAATAGCTATTACTTAAAATAAGTCAATCATATATAGTAATGCATCGTGCGAATCAATAATTATGTTTATCCCGGCAGATATGTAGCTGCATCTGGATGTGATTGAATTAAGGTCAGTGCACATTATAATGAATGAATAAATACTATAGTCGATATCTATACTCAATTGTACTTATTATGTGAATCTTTCGAGATTTTCCGTACACTGATATTATAAGACATCAGCGAAAACCCGCATATATACATTTAATTAAATAAATAATATTAATTTTTGTATTCTTCCACAAAATGACAGCACCCCAACAGATTTGCAATCATATCGCCAACGAAACGCAGCAGCAAATCACATTTCCCATCAAACCTTTCCACCCTCCTCCAATCAACCCATCCCTCTTTTTTCTCCTCCTATACTCAACCCTCGCAACGGGTTACCGGTTTCCCGCACACTTTACCCTTCCAAAATAATAACTCAGCCGTGCCGCGCCCGTAAACGTCGCCCCCGCGCGATAAGCACTTATTTAGTTTTATAGTTCCCTTGGTAAGCCGCTGAAGAAGCCACACTCGCCGCGGCCGCCGCCTGAAGCGCGAAGATCCATAAAAGGAAGGACAATGCCCATGGGTGGGCAGCAGAGACGAGGTATATCGGAAAAAGAAGAAGAAGAAGAAGAAGAATATCCTTGGGCACGCGTTGAATATTCATCGGTTGAAGTGACGCGAGAGAAAGAGAGAGAGAGTTCGACAGAGTTCTTATACCCGGGACACTTGAAGCGTTGTACGGGATATTACGCAGTGTCCAGGAATAGTTTCACGAGAGGTTTATGGTTGTAGAAGGGTTTTAAAAGGTGATATGTATAAAATAAAGCAATTGCAGCAAAATTTAAGATACCAATATTTTGATGTATGTTGCTAGGTGTTTATTTTAGATTGATAAATAAATGACGATTTATGTACCCGGGTAGAAAATTAAGCATATTAAGGTCAATATGGTTAATTTTCGACCAGGGTGGTACAGTATTTTTACAGAAGTATATATATATGAAAATGTTCACTACGTGAATGCTGATACACATGTCATACATTTGGCTTGAGCGGTAACATTACGACTCGCTCGACACATACATAAGTACTATATCCAGTTATTTTCTTAGCCTTGACTGAAATACTCTATTTTTTTCCAATACCTTGTATCGGAGATAAGTTTATCACTTCGCGGCCGATAGTCGGTTTACGGTTAAGTATATTTTGCTGTTTTTTTTTTCAAACTGTAAAAGGTTTTCATATTTTTGTAATGATGTTAATTACTATCATAAATAACGTCTTTAATTAGAATTTCTATATACAAGTCGTCGGTGCATTTCTCGTCAAAGCAATTTATTGCATTGAATTTCCTCTTCCTCTGCGTTATACAAAGAGAAGAGCGAAAGAAGCAGCCCCGAGAATACCGGTAATTTAATTACCTTTGATTGATTTGCATGGACAATATCAGCTTCCCTCAACAAAGAACTCTCAGGCTCGCGTCGATTGGAGAAAGAAATTAAATAATACGCGTTTGAAACTATTTCAAATAACGCCGAAGAAACAGACCTACTTTTTAATTAGCTAACCAAGAGGCTCTATAGTCTTCCATCAATTTCATATAATCGATAAAATAATTTTTATTGACAAAACAAAACTTTTGCCTTCTTAATTAAAATTTCCGATTACGTAACAAGTATTTTATCCACTTCACGGGTAGTTCCCTGCCAACCAAGATTACTTAAAAGATAGAAAAAAAATTGTAACCGTTACGCAATTTACAATGAAAACAACAAAAATGCAGCATTCTCGTACACCGGTACCTATATAAAAAAAACCCTCCACATCCCCAAACAGCAGCAGCAGTATAGCACCGGAAGCTGCGGGTAAATCAGCGCTGGGAGCTAGACGAGGCAAATTAAGTAAGAATAATGAATAAGGAGAGCGAGCGCGTATGCGCAGGTCCGACCGAGCGCGGACTCGTTTCACTGCGCGCGCGTGTGTCTGTGTGTGAGTGGCCGAAATGCAGGGCGCCCCAAGGCAGTAGCGTACGCTGCGGTTGCGGGGCGCGCGGGTATATATTCCGGATATCTCGTGATTGGCGTGTGTTTTGGACGCTAAGAGAGGGCGGAGGTAGGTAGGTATGGGGATCGATGTATGAATGCTTAGGGATTGTTGTGGAAATAGTGAGTTTTTGGGAGTAGATGAAAGAAATGAAGGAATCTAAAGAAAATATGCATGATAACATTTTAGATGTAATGAGTAAAATATGCTCTTTTGAAGCGTACATTACAATATTTATCAAGAATCACTGTACGAGTAACTTACTATATTCGATTACTATAGATCTACGTATAGCATTAAAAAATAACGTAACATAAAATTACCTGTAAGTTCGAAATAGAATTAAAGATTTCAATTTTCACGTTTATAAATGAAATATTCTTTTATTTTATCGAAAACAATGAAAAAAAAATCCCAATCCAAGACAAACTTCCCGCGAAAACAAAAATAATCCCATCGAATGAAAAATACTTCACAAATTTCCCTACATACCTGCACTAAATTATTACTCAATTTCCCGATCACAACCTACCCTCCACATATACTCTCCCCTTCTCTCTCACACACACACACACGCGAATCGACATTTTCCTCTGCCGGCGAGACTCTCCCATCTCACGTAAACGATCCCATCGTCCTCTCGGAACAGCGAAACCTACCCCGCCTCTCCCTCTTTCTCCCTCTTCTCGAACCTTAAAAACCACGCGTGCGAGCTCACGTCGGAAACTCGGCGTTCGCTAGAGAAAAAGGCGAGTCGGCCGAAGAAGAAGAAGAAGAGGCGAACGTCGCACTCGCGCGAATTTATGGCTCGAATTTTCGAAGGCACGTCTGGCCCGAGAAAGAGAGAGAGAGAGAGATGTTGGAAAACCCGTTCGATGCGAAAGATTCTCCCTCTCTTTCTCTTTTCCTTCGGATGTGTCTGAAAAATGGGCGGAGGCTTTTATCTTTGCACGCTTTCTCGCTCGCTCGGAGTCTGTTGTTTTTGCGCGCATGGGGTATATTGATTTTTCGGGGTAAGTGGCTGGACTGTTTTTGTTGTATTAGGGGATGATTGTTTGGATATAATAAGGATGGTTGGTATACTAATTGCGAAATGGTTTTTATTCATGGGATCACTTCGGATTATTTCTTAAAAATAACTTATTACTTTTGTTATGCCAATTATTTTAATTTATACCTAAAATTAGATTTCAGGGATTATCTAATAATGATATATGCACTTTAAATTCAATCTTCCGCAACACCACGAAATTTCCAATCTACACGAATAGTAAAGTGAATAATTCACCCCAAGCACACTTCAAATTCAACTTTGCATCCTCGTCATTCCCCGATACCGCACTAATAAATTAAGAATGCACTGAATAATCCACGAAGGACTTTAACTTCCCATGAATAAATAAAACTACCATCTCGCTCACATCCATCCATTATCACGCACGCAGTTCCCCAAAAACCGAACGACGACTCATCCCTCACGCCCCAGCGATACAGAGCCTAAAAAAGAAGAAGAAAAAAAATACAAAATAGAAATAGAAGGGAGGGTATTTGCGCGCCGCTCTCGGTATGATTTATCCACCTCCGACGTGAGAGTCCAAATATTTCTCTCCCCCTATGAATAACGCCGCACACATACACGCCGCGACTTATATATCCAAAGCCCTCCTCGCGCCCGCGCCTCTCACCCCATTTTCCTTTAGACTTTTGAAACCCCGTCATATATTCGTGTATACAGCCTCGTTCCGCTCTTTGCAGCCAATTTCGCGCGCGCACACCGCCGCGGGCCTCCGGCTGCAGTCATTAAAATCGCAGCGGCGCGGGCGCTAACCGACACCGCGCGCCCGCGCGCTCGGCTCAAAGGGGGTTGCTGCTGCTGCCTGCCTGCCGCTGCGAGGAGGATGATGCACTTACGAGTGGCTCGCGGTCGCGCCCTCGGTGCAGGTACGTGTAAGAGATTCCCGAGGCTGCACCGCGAGTGGAAGTCTTCTTAGGAGTCAGCCTCGAGGAGCGGAATGGAGGGTAGCTGAGTCGGGTATTGATGCGAGTGGAAGTGGGTGTTGATGATGTTTTTAAGGGACGCGCGACGGCCAGGTGTGTGAAGTTGATTTTTCGACCGTTTTTTTCTTCTTTTTAATTTGAGTTGAGAAAATGTGGGCGAAGGTTGGGGATGGAGAGGGGAGATGACTAATTATTCGGTCGCAGGGGAACGATTTTTTTTTAATGTATATTTTTTTCTATTTATATTTAATTTTGCGTATAATTTCGTGAATAAGTGTGTATAATTCGGAAAAATTAGATTAATATATAAAATCTTGAGAAATATAATGGAAAGGTTGTCATATTATTATTAAACTTTGCCTCTCCTAACTATCAAAAAATAAATGGTTCATCTCTATATAAATTTTCAATGACTTAATTAGCTCGATTTTTTAACGAGCTTCAAAGTACATAACAAAGTACTCCTCAGAATAAGATTCGATTTACCATCCCCCTAAGATCACAAAACAGTTTCCATTTTCAATCAAACTAATCATTTACAGCTTGAAAAATTATTTTTATATATAAATATATCTTCCTATATATATATAGCTGGTGGAGCTTTTTGTGAATTAGCTGCCCCTTTGCTGCCCCTTTTGCCGCCCATTTGCTGCCCCTTAAAATAA
>JAPYZP010000403.1:0-54728 GCA_030522985.1 Torymus sinensis | reverse complement strand
GGGCGAAGCGACCGCCGCTCGCGGGGCTGCACGGGGGGAACCCCCCCAAGGTAAGCGGAAGTTGTTATATACGCCCCCCCCCCCCCCCCCCCTCCCCCAAACGCACACATTTTCGCTCGCCGAGAGAGCGAGAAGGAACGAACGGCAAGGATAAAGCGACCGATCGATACGTCCTTTCCGTCGTTGTGCTTCAATTTATCGTTTATTTCACTTTTGTGTATATATATACGTGCGCGAGCGAGAAGCTGTCTGTGTTTACCCTGGCTGATAACGCACGAGAGAGGGAAAGAGATAGCTTAGTTTCTTGATATTTTTTTTGTGCGAGGAGGTATATAGGGCGGGGTGCAGCGTCGCTTTCAATTATATCGAATTCGATTTTCCGGGCGAACTTTGTTTGACGAAAACAATGGCAGAATGGCGCTCGATGTTACTATATATATATATGGAGCTTTGATTGGGATTCCTGCGTTGTTTTGTATTAGGGGGGTGGATTCGGATAAACAAATGAAAAAATTTTTTTTGAAAGGATTCTGCGCATATATGGGTTGTTTATTATTTTCTTATTTGTTTTGTCGAGTCAGATATGAATAATATATATAAGTAATGTTTCTTTCAAAATCGCTTATGAATATACTTGAAAATACTGTAAAATTTAATTTTTCGTAAGAATTACATATGAGCAACGTAAATTGTATACGGTGTAGCAAAATCCAAACGAAGGATTGTCTTAATGTATCCAGCCTTTATCTACTTACTCGAGCTGTATCGCTATGATTTTATAAGAACCATCCTCTTGCACTTTCCCATATTACGATATACGAATATATTTTATAAACTAACAAACATAATCATAAAACCATAGAAAGGACGTTGTTTTTGTTAGTGTTTTTTTTTTTTTTTTTTAATAAAAATGTACCCATTTCAATTAGCTGCTGAAAAACCATCAATCACACCTACAAACTATACCGAGCAAACTAACTTTTCTTACGCAAAACCTTAAAATTACTCGGCATGAGGCAACCGCTTCCGCATCCACAAGTAGCCTGAACTACTACATCACGAACTCCCCGCTCGCCCTTGCGCGCGCGCGCGCGCTGACGTAAAACAATTAACACTCGCACACTCCTCTACTGTGCGGGGGGGAAGAGGAGAACTTTTTCGCGCTCGGAATGTTCTCAAACGCGCGCGTAAAATCGAATTAGCCGAGTCCGACAAGGTGACTTCTTACCTCCCCCCTCCTGCAGGCACACGTTACCATTCCTAGAAATGGAAAAACGGAGTATAGGCGAAATGTCGTTTTTCATAGACCGCAGCTAATTGGCCATTGGCGCTGTATATAAGTATAGAAAAGGCATCGCGTCGAGAGCCGCCCACACGCGACTAAACGCAAAGAAGAAGAAGAAAAAAAAGAAGGAAAGACGTACGCGGCGATATACCGGATAGAACTGGATGCTCGCGACGTTGGCCCCTGGAAGCAATTACGCTAGTTTACGCGAGCGCGCGCGCGTGTGTCGTTTGATTATATTGGAGGAAGAGCGGAGCTTTTTGTTTTTTAATGTGGCTATCGCCTTGGAGGAAGGCCGAAGATGTATAGAGGCGATCGTGTAGGTTACAGGCGGGAGGTAGAGGTATGATTGTTCCGGGCTGCGCGCAAGGTGAATGATTAAAACACTAGAGGGTTTTAGTTTTGAAGGGAATTAATGTCAAAAGGTGCGCGGACGAAAATATGTATAATTCTCGGTACGGGTTTCCCTTTGAAGCTCCCGCGGGGCTTTTCGAAATCAATACAAATCTCATTTATGTGCTAAAAAAGTAATTTTTCTCGCGCGACGCACGCCGCCCCAAAGTTTTTTTGCTTCCTCGACCCGCGCGTCGTCG
Source organism: Torymus sinensis (assembly GCA_030522985.1). Taxonomy (NCBI): domain Eukaryota; kingdom Metazoa; phylum Arthropoda; class Insecta; order Hymenoptera; family Torymidae; genus Torymus; species Torymus sinensis. The sequence continues at coordinate 52,850 of JAPYZP010000403.1, read as the reverse complement.
CGAAAAGTTAAAATTAATTTCGAACGTCTGCCGTATATACGTCAGCACATAACGTCCCGGATAATCCCATAGACAAAAAAAATACATATTTTTTTGTTATATCTAACCTAAGCTGTAAAATACGATCCTCTCGTATACATGTGTTATTGTAGAAGGAAAAAAGAGAAGTGCCGGGGTTTCCATTAACGCGCGTAGAATCGAATGCAAATTCCACGATTCTCTCGGACACGTATCTACCCGCGGGTGTCTAACCCAACTTTTCGGAATTTCCCCCTGATTAAATCGAACGACCTCTCTCGCGTATATATACGCGCCACGTTGTACGAGGGAAAAAAGAAGAGAAAGAGCGAGGAAGAAAACAAAAAGTTCTTTTTTTCTTATCCTCCCTTCTTTTCAGAAAGTCCCTTCCTTTTTTAGCGTGCATCGCACGAAATTCGAACTTACTTCCCCGAGAGCTGCTTTCTCTCCCGCGGGAGAATCGCACGATATGGCGCGGCGCCGGCGAGGAGCTTTCAGCGACTACGCGCGCCAAGGAAAAAGGTTATATCGCCGCGCCTTGTTCGCCGAGAGCCGCCGTCGACAATTTCACCGGCGGGTGAAATATATATCCCCCTTTTTCCTTTATTGCTCGCGTTTCGGATACGGCGCGCGGCGCGTATATAGGATTTTTATATTGTTAATTGTTAATTAAAGCGAAATTTCATCGACTTTGTGGATATAATTGATTAAATTGCTTATTGAACGTTATACGCAGTATTCCGTCTTTGTTTGATTGACTTTTTGCCGGCCTTCAATTTTTCATCGAGTAATGGAGAATACATTATTTTGACGTTTTTAATAAGGGAGATTAAGATATAAATGAACGAGTATCCGATGATCATTATAACGTATTTATTCATCCAGCGATCGTAAAAATGCTTCTGAATGCTTTACAACTTTATGCCAGTGAACTTAAACAAAGCTAAACGATGACATTGAACATCTTGTTTGTGTACATTTGCAAAAAGAAATAAATTTTCAACAACGACCTATACCAACAATATTTCTAAACACGTAACAAGAATATATTTTATCCGAAATACTAAAGGTATAATTAAAAAGCGAAATAAGTGATTCACCGCGTTTAATATCGTCTTTAAAAGGCGACTCTGAGCTCGGCGTACAAGTTCTAATATACCCGAAATGAATTCTTTATTCCCGGGGAAAACATTTGCACGTACGGCCTTTTTTTGCTCTCACAGCAGTGTCCAGCAGACTATTCTTCGAGTGAGTAAGAGAAAGAAAGAAAGAAAGAGAAAGAGAGAGAGAGTCTGGACGTAGAAGAGCGAAAGAGGGGAGGATAAAAAACGGTGTCACTGCCCTTAATAGGGAGAGGAAAATGGGAGGGATGTAGGAAAAATAAAAGTGTTTTTTTTTTCTTCCCGCGGTGAGTGGCTTACACGAGCAAACACACACGCGCTCTGTATGTCTTATGCTTTCGCTCTGTACATTATCATAATTTGCTCGATTAATCAAAATGTCGGGCGTAATTAACGGACATGCTATTGCTTTTCATCTGCGGTTATTGCAATCGTAGTTAGGGTTTTTATAATCTATTAGATGTGAAATAAAATATCGGTATTTTACATACACAAGTGTTTGCAAATCTCTCAATTGTTTAAAGAAGTTTCTAAACTATATATAGTTTTCTACTTTATTGCATAATACCAAAATATATGATGATAATGAATTTATTTCGATATATTAAATTATTATATTATTAAAACTTAAAATCTATAAATCAAAATCATTGATAACTTCTTGATTCAGAACGAAACAAGCCATCGCAAATACATTCTCCCATCACCTCATCTCAGTATGATCGAATATATCAGAAACCTCGATTTCACATATGATAAAAAATCAAAAAGAAATCATCCCCAAGCCGCGCGCCGCGCGCGATGACTCGCCAAAACGCCCCGCAGGCTCCTCTCCCCGCAACAAAACTAATTCTCCCGCACGGGCAACTCGATATATACCGGCAAACTCGCCCGAAACACATTCCCAATAAAAATCCTCTTACCGCGCCGGCGAAAAAAAAAACCTCTCTACTCTCGCTTCGTCCTCAACTCTTTCCATCCACCCCACACACGCGTATATACAACTTTCTCCCGGCACACGCACGTGCGTCGCACGGAAAACGAAAAAAAGGGAAGCGCGTGTGTGTGTGTACCCCGGGGCGCGAGAGATGCTTTATTAAGTTTGCGCAGCCGTAACCGAAGGTCGAATTAGATCGCGCGTTATAGTGTGCGTGCGTGTGTGTGGAGAGAGAGTAGCGCAGTTCGGCGATGATGATTGCTCGACGCGATTGGCCGGAAATGAAGCGCGTGCGGTCGCGGATTTGCTTCTTCCTATAATACTTTTTTTCTTTCTTTCCTCTTCCTCTTTTTTCGGGGGGTGGGGGGCGAGATAGAGCTTTTCGCCGAGTTATTTTTTGCGTCGACGCGGGGGAGGAGCACACATGACGATGGGGTCGCGAGATTGATGCGGGAGATTGGGATGACGCGCTATTCGCACACGTATGGGAATTGCTTCCGAGAACAGGATATCTGTCGTTTTGATTTGTTAATTAACTCGGTATGCCGGTTATATTCGTGGTTTATTAAATATGCGACAGCGTTGGGATGTATTATAACGCGTAAATATATAATATATTCGTTGATTATATATATTGTAAGATACTATAATATATACCGAAAGAGTATCGACTTGCAAATTATCGCGTAGAAGTATATATATAAACGAGCGACACGTGTGTAGTGGCGCACTCAGAAATCGTTATGTTACCGCGCGAGTTCATTACTTTGTGAAATACAATCTCATCTTGGGTGAACCTTATCCGCACTCGCGTTCCGTAGATATATACAATGTAAATACATTGACCCCCTGTTAGTGCCATTCAAAGGATCTTGATGAATTCACTTATTTCCAAAGCAAAAATTATTCAATCATTATTTTTGATCAATAGTATATGTATAGCATAAAATTCGTTATAGAATAATCATTTCGTCGTAATGAAAATCAATTTTAAAAGACCTCAAAAACACAGTAACGTCTTTGAAACTTTTACTCCTACTATCACCACCCTAGCGCCTCGCACATTATTATACCAAAAATATGGAGCAACACCTACTATACTCCCGTTGCTCAAAATTCAGGAATTCCGCCATTGACCCAGATAATACACGGCCAACTTTTTGCATAGCGAGCAAAACCTGCGAGACTTAATTTCGTTCATGCCACCCTCGCCGCTCACGCCAAAGAAAGCAGAGAAGAGATAGAACAGAGAGTAAGAAAAGTTAGCGCCGCGCCGCCAGCTGTTGGCCCCTCACTCGGGCGGTAATTTTTATACCACGTGCTGGAAGGGAAAATTTCGCTAATACAGACGTGAAAAGTATCCGAATGCCGCGCGTCGAAGGATACATCTACTTTTCCGCGTGCGGGGGTCTTCTTCTATACTTCTGATGCCGGGGAGGAAAAGAAGGGGAGAAAAAGTGTGTGAGAGAGAGAGAGCGCGTGGCTGCGTCAAGGTCATCACGTGCCACGGGGTGATAAGCTGCGGGCGCGCCGCGCGTACACGAGTGTGCTTTAGGCTCGATTTATATTTATTTTTCGAAAGAGAGAGGAGGTTTACGCGAACGGCTGTACCAACCGATTTTCGGGGGGGATTTGATGGGACGATGTTGTAGTAATTTTAGTGATGTAGTTGTCAATGTTCAGCAGTATTCGTTAATTGTAATGAAAATTAGTCCTATGTCAAGGAAAAGTGAATTTTGATCTTGTAGGTAACTTTGACAGGCACAAGATCAATTTTCAGATATATAAAGTATACCGTACGGGTATGAGCATTCGAAAACAAAATGAAAAGCGCAGGAAATGAAATATTTCCGCAGAAAAATAATACCGTGTTCGAAAATTTCCTTAAAATGTTCCCAATACGCAGCTTCAGCTCTTATCTCCATTTGCTCCCTCGGGACATTATTATCCTCACCCCGACAACCCGCCCAATCCTCGTCGTCCAATCAAGAACCTACCGTCCCCGCCCGCACAAAAAAAACAAAGCACTAAAAGAACTCAACCCATCGACACATATACTTAGTTGATCCTGCAAAATTCTTACACACCCCGTCGAACCGAAAAAAAAAATCCACACACGCGCTTACCCTCGCTTCCGGTTGACCCAAAAATCTCCTCCTTCCTTAATAAGAAGAACGCGTAGCGATACAATCGCCCGGAGTGCAAAGCTATTTTTCTCTTCTTCACCCTCCTCCCACGGAATTCCTATACTTATACCCCGGGATTACAAGGAGGATATCGCCTATATGCATATATGCAGTCGGGGCGCGCTTTATTGCGATCGCGCGTAAGTAAGTAATCGGTATAGCGTGGGGATCGGGGAGCCGATGAAAATTCCTGTGTATAATAGGCTTTGACGATAATTATTGTGTGCGATTTTGATTGTGGCTGGTATAATCGTGGGTGAATCTGGTTCTTAATGGGTGCGCGATGATTGGATTTTGGAAAAATATATGGGTAATCATTTTACGTTATAGTTTAGTGAGCTTAGTGTAAATAATAACGTAGTTGATACGTTATACTTTGTAATTATCCTTAATTTCTGAAAAAAAGGAAAGAAAAAATTAAAAAAATAAATTATCTTGTCGCTCAATTATGTACATCCTTTCGGTGGGATTTCTTGGCCATTTTTGTTTCGCGAAAATTCTTGAATATTCCTTTAAATGAAATTCTTAATCATTATTTATAATTTTGTCAAAAATCGTGTAGTGCATTTCTAAGAAATTTAAATTCAAATTTATTCAATGCTATACTTTATTATTTCAGAGTAGCAGTGTGAAATGCAAAAGCTATTGTTTCAAGTTCTTGATTATCCGTAGTAATTTGCTGCGGTTAATTTTAAAATCTACTATATAACCGTTTGCAACAAACAAGAGCAATTACTTTAGAATAAATTATTAAATTTTTAAGTAAGATATTATAATATATTGTATTGAAAAAAATGACTGGAATTCGAATTACTTGAGAATTGACGTGAGCGTTTTTTAATAAACTTTAACAAATAGAGGAAACCATAATACAAAAATGAATATGAGTAACATAGATGATTTCATAATGATTTCATAAACTCTATTCATAATGATTTTTCCGATTATATTTGAAATACGATGAAATTAATTGAGCACAAATTAAATGCTAGGTTCCGCGTTCAAAATTATTTGCAAGATAGATTCGAAGCGTGCAGTATAATTATCATAAATATTTTATAGTGCATTGTATGGAAATATAATTTGTCACCTAAACATCGACATTTTAAAAATTATTATACTTCCGAATATTAAAAAATTTCTGTACATCGTCAATAACTTCAAATTCTAAGTACGTGTCTTTCTAGGAAGATCATGAATATGCTGATGAGGCAACGAAACTTTACGCTTAAAACATGAATGTTGCCGTTTTCATAAATTTTGGTTGCGAAAACAGCAACTTTAAGAGAGAGTACTATATACATCACTAAGATATATTTTTATTGCTTTAGTTTTACTATAAGCACTAAATTCATAAAGAATCAGACTCGAGGTCAAACAAACTAATGCAGTAATAGAGAAAATTCAAAATATGTAGATTTTTTATATGTATATACAACTGATCTGAAAACAAATAAAAGTTGAATTTTGACTAAAATTATGAAGACAATGACAGTATTTATCATTAAAAGCAAAAAGCAATTTTACAAAATAAAAGGTATACATGAGATTGATGACACTGAGAACCGGCAATCCGGCATCTTCCTGTTCCCACATTTTATACCGCGTAGACCTGAATTAATCGTATTTCAACGGTGGCGATCTACTCCATTAAAGTGTCAATTTCATGAATAAATTGAATCCAACCCTGTGTGACAGGTCAAATTCCGCATGTTTTGGACTTGGCCCTTTTTCGAAAAGCTTAGCTGTATACATAGGGTTGGATTTTCTAAAGCAGGGGAATTTGTCTTAGAAAAAGCCAATACCTGACTTTATTGGGACATACCTATATAATATATCTTTTGGTTATTTAATTTCTCTCTGCGATATACCTTATTTCTCTTATATATATTTCACGAAAATATTACGTTTCTTAAAATTTGCGCAACTACCCCGGAAATCAATCGATCCTCTAAAAAGCTACAACAATTCCCAGAAGAAAACAAATTATCTACGCGACTATCATCATTAATCTAATCCCCCGTGAACGTTTTGTCTGCCCCTCAGGACGCGATGGCCGCCGCCAACCTGGAATCCGGCCTCACAGCGACGACAGGCCCGAATTCGACGGGTCCCGGGCAAGCCCAGCAGCACCACGAGGGCATCAAGCTCGGCTGGATCCAGGGCGTCCTGATCCCCTGTCTGCTCAACATCTGGGGTGTGATGCTCTTTCTGCGTCTCTCCTGGGTCGTTGCCCAGGCCGGCATAATGCACTCGAGCATCATCATCGGCATATCGGCGGTCGTCTGCGTCATCACGACCCTCAGCCTCAGCGCAATTAGCACTAATGGCGAAGTAAAGGGAGGTGTGTATAATATACTACGCCGCGGTGGTGCGGCTCTTTCTATATACTACATGGGAGTGTCCTCGTGTGCGTGCCTGCGACGTACACTACGAGTGTGTGGGGGCAGGGGAAGGGATAAGAAAGAGTGGGGATGATGGTTTCTATTAGGGGTGGGTGATCTACGAGGCGAACTTGACACTGAGACGATGATATATGCGACGCGGGTATATGCAGTCGGAATGAGACCAGAGGATACTTATAGGGGTGGGGTAAACGAGAGGAAAAGTTTTTTCCTGTATATACGCACGTGTACGTGTTTTATCACGTATGATGGTTATATGCGGGATGAGTATGAGGGCGAGAGGTAATCGCGGGGATGTAATCGCGGACACGTGTCGATATTACACTTTTCTCATGCGCGCGCGATTGAATTTCACGATCGGGGTTGTGAAATTGACGGTGTTGTAGTGGTATGATTATGTAACTTTCAGAGATAATGCGTTACAATAACTTTCGTCATTCAATTTTACAATATAAAAATAAGTTATGGTGAAAAAAGCATTTTATTTTATAGATATTGTTGAGAATATATATACGTACTGATTAAATCCTGTAGTTTAATGTTAAAAAAATAATACGTTCATAAACAATAATCTACTTTGCATGCAGATACGGCCGCCTTATTAGCTCGCAACGACGATAGTGGGTATATTGATTACATAAATACCCTGGTGCAAATTAATTCCATTATTTAACTAATAAATAACTAGTTTCTCCCAATAATCGTCAAAAACTAGACACTTTTCTTAGCCATTACTATCCATCGATGAAACCATTTTTCCGATCATATTCGCCATCTAATAGACAGAATAATAAAAATATGTTTTTTCACCGATTTACATTAGCTTATTTATGAGAATTTAAAAGATATTAAAGTTGGCCAGAATTTTAGTTAGGAAATGGCTAATAAGTGGCTTGCTATGATGGCGAGGAGTGAAAGAGACAGATCAAATGGAAAAATCATTGTTTTCGTTTGTATCCCCTTTAACAGTACTATAATAAACGACTTAAATACCAATAATACGTGTTTACATTTTCGTTAGCTATCTTTTATGTAATATATTTCTTTTCAAATACCTGATCAAATTACAGAAAAAATTTCGTATAAACATTTTAAGGAATATTACCGGAAAAATCGTTATTCATCATTATCTAGAAATTAGCTATTTATTATTTTCCTGGCCATTTCCGATAGAGACAATTTCTACCAGAGTATGTACGCAATACAAAGGCGGTAATACGCAAACTGCGGTCGTCGAATTTGCAATCAGAAAATAAGGTAATGGGAGAGAGGGAAGTGTAATAGAGAGGGCGCAGTGGGAGAGGGAAAATAAGGGACAAATTGGGGCGAGGAAACGAGCCGAGGAGGAAGAAAACACACCTGCCTTGAGAGTGGAATAAGGCTATAATCGATCCATCATTTATGTTTATATTCATTATATTTTGACGACTTTCATTTAGATGACGACTTTCGCGAGAACGATATCGGCAATAGGAATATGATTCCAGATAATGCAGCAAATAGTAAAACCAATATCGATTCTGAAAGTGTGGAACAAGGTACCTTGAAACCTTTAAATCCCACAAACTTATACCTTTTATGTCACCGCGATTAAAGTCCTTACCGCCACCGGCCAAACAAATGTATCTGCTTAACGAACGGAAAAATTGCTTAATTACAGTCAATCTCGCGAGCAATGGGAATATTTTCCAATTCACCGCGCGCTCCTCAATGAAAGCGCGCACCATCACCTCCCATATCTATATATCCGCGCGCGGCGTCATCACGCAAGAAAAAAGAGCTGCAACGTCGCTACGCGTATACCACCATCGATCGGCTGTTAATTATATTGGCCGCGCGTACACATATATATATATATACACAGCGGCGCGCGCGTGTGTGTGCAACCGTGGCGCATTAAAGCCTCCCCGTACGTAAGAGTGATGGAACATTTTCATTTACGCCGGCGTAATTAAATTCAATTAAAATCATCGATTCCGGCTGCTGCTGCTGCTGCATCGATGTCCTGTCGTCGTTGTTTGCACTGCGCGAGCGCGCTAGCTTGAATTTAATTAATTTTTCGCGCTATGCGCCGATACATTTTACGCAGGATAATACTAAGGGGGTATATCAAAGGGGCCTTTGACAATGGCTAAAGTTTCGGGCGTATTAATGCGAATAATGGTATATTATATATTCGTAGAAATACAATTGGCGCCGATGGTTATGTAACTGCATAATGACAAGTATATACAATAATTTTGATTTTGTGCTCGGCATTGTTTCCCCCACGCGCGTGATCCGATATTGCACAATCAGTGTATAAATGACGTCACATAATATATGGCGCAGGCTCGTTCGGTGAATTTTCGTTTATGTTACTTTAAATAAGAAATTGTTATTGTTGTCAAGCAGACACGTTACTTGACCGGTTAATATGCGTGTTTACATGTCCCCGATATTGAACTCGCCGATATTTTACGTCTCTTCCAGTTACCAGTATGAGAGAGTTCTTTAACCGCGCCAGCCCCTTGCAGTACTTACGAGGCATTTTAATCCATTTTATTGGGGAGGAAGCTGCATTAATTCATTATTGTTTATTATTCCGCGAAACTGTTTGTAAATTATGGTTGCAATAACAAGTATTAAATATAATATCTCGTCAAAAGTTAAAAAATTATTAGGCTTTTCATTGTACAATGTTGCATATTGGATATTGTTACTAAGGTTAACAAAAATATTAAAATTCAAGAGTAGTTAGTTCGAAATTTGGAGCTTTAAACCTTTAAAATTTGCAGAAGAAATCTATTTTGCGTAATAATTTAGTTAAAAAATATATTGCATAATTTCGACACACTTTTGAGATGGAAAAACTTTTGTTATTTTTAAAGCAATTTCCCACTACGAAACTACCTTAAAAATAAATTTTTTCACAAAATTCTGACGATTATCAAGCTGGCGAACGATTGACGATTCTTACTGTACATTCCAAACCCAAGTAAGTCGCCTACTTCGCTGTACGTCTAATTGATGCCGATGAATTAATTACGCGAGAAAAAAAAACCCACAGCTTTTTGTCGTCCCGAAAAATCGGCGGTGCCCCCCGTAATTGACACTTTCTTTTTTAATTCCACGATCAGCAGCCTCCTCCTAATGCCCGTGAATTACGCGCCGCGTGGAAAACATCGCGGTGGCAAGAAACTAATATACGCCGCGGTATAATTTCGCTCGATTAATCAATTACGACGATTAATTTTCTTCGTTTCAATTACACAGACTACTTCCACTCTAGTTCCGTATCGTAAAGAGTTTAAGTATTATCTTTATTGCCAAAGCCTATAATGAAGTTCATTCGCTCGCTCGCCCGCCCTATATAGGCAGGATATATGGCTCACTGCTTTATGAGATGGCAAATCTTTAACATTGTCCAGAAGATTTTAGATAAAAGCTTTTTTAGCCGTCTTTTGTCGCAAGGAATAACAATTTCGTTCGTAGTTTTGGCCGAAAATGGTTCTGTACCCGGAAATTTGGAATTTGTGAAAATGTTCTTCAAGTAATAAAAAGTAGTTTTTTTATTGTTATTCTGAATTTTTTATCACATAAAACATACCAACCATGAAGGTTTAAATATAGTAACAAAAAAATTCTTTTTGTATGGATTGACTGGATGTACATAAGTATGAGACGAACGCAAAAATTCGTATGAAAAAAAAAACAAAAATTACAAAAAATGTCGTAAATAAAGTTGATATTGCAGACATAAAAATAAAATATCAACCACATTCAACTATAAGAAAATATGAAGAAAATTAAAAAAATAGTATAAATATTTTTCGTCGATTAAGTATTGACCAATGACTGAATTTTAAAAATCACTGAAAAAATTTTAATTTTTAGTATTTTGCAAAATTCAGTTATCAGTCGATAATTAATCGGCAAAAAATATTTATACAACTTTTCGGTTTCCGGGCCCTCAATTGTAATTTGCTTGTAGGAGTTTTGGCCCGAAAATGGGAAAAAAGCAGCCTATACCGGTTAACCGGTTAAATCTTGAAAAATTCATAAAAAAAATGAATTTTCGATAGTCAAGAGTTTATACAAACCTTACTATAGCCGGAAAATCTTCTATTTCTCAGGAGGTATCTACTTCATCATCTCGCGAACTCTCGGCCCGGAGTTCGGCGCGTCCGTCGGCATCGTGTTCGCGTTCGCGAACGCCGTGGCCGCCTCGATGAACACGATAGGCTTCTGCGAGTCGCTGAACGAGCTGCTGAAGGAACACGGGCTGAAGATCATCGACAATGGAATCACGGACGTGAGGATAGTCGGCGTGGTCGCGATCCTCGTGATGATCTTCATCTGTGCCATTGGCATGGAGTGGGAGTCAAAGGTGAGAGAGAGTTTGGAAATCGCTGGATTTTCGAACGGGGGATGTGAAGTTTATTTATTTTTATTCTTATATATACGATGAAAGAAAATAATTAAAAATTTTCAATAAGAACGGCGGTCTACTTGTGCATTTTTCTATTATTTCTTGTTTACACCAAGGCTTCATCAAGGCCCACGGCAATCAAGTCTTCTTTCAATTTGCTCAAATACTATTGGAAAGCTGTCTTTCTCTTATATATTGATTGCGCGATTATATAGTTCAGCGGAAATTAAACAATAAAAATAAGAAAGAAAAGTCGTTCATATATATATGTATTGCTTTTTCTTGGCTTCTGTTGACTGCTCGTTTACGCAATTTTTATTAAACTTCACGTTTCCCGAATTGAAACATTTTATCGCCTCAACGCAAATGTCAAATTTTTAAAGTAGGAATTCGAGTAATGTTTTTCAGGCTCAAAACTTCCTCATTGCTATTATCGTGGGTGCTATCTTCGACTTTCTTATCGGTGCTTTAATCGGGCCTAGAAATGTTCAACAAGTGGCATCAGGATTTAGCGGATTTTCTGGTAAGTCTGTACCCCTATAAAAATATATGTATCGTTTCTGCGAAGACTTTAATTAAAAGTTCGCTTATACAGCGTAGCAGAAAGCTATTTTCATTATATAATTATGAACGTTAGTAGTTCAATTCGATAATGAAAATTCGAGGTAATTACATGCGGCAAGGGAATTTTTAATTAAAGTGACACTCTTACTCGTGCAGTACGTCAACGTAAATAATAAAAAACTTTTGAAACAGGCGACGTATTCATGTCGAACTTCTGGCCGGACTACCGTTACTCGGAGGGCAGCAACCAGACCTTCTTCTCGGTCTTCGCCATCTTCTTCCCGTCGGTGACCGGGATCCAGGCAGGCGCCAACATATCCGGCGACCTCAAGGACCCGGCGAGCAGCATCCCCGTAGGCACCCTCCTCGCCCTCCTCATCTCCATGATCAGTTACGTCACCTTCGTCCTCTTCGCCGGCGGCGCAGCTCTGCGAAACGCCAGCGGTGTCGTGCTGAATGGGACGATTGTCGCGTGCACGCCGCCCGACTGTATGACCGGGCTTCACAATAGCTACTCGGTGAGTCATATATATATGTACGTTTCGTGGAATTTTTTTTATGCTGGTTGGTTACGTAAGGTATAGGGGGTGAAGTTTGTTCATTCAAATACCTACTTGATTTTATTGAAGTATATTAGGTATACCGTGCTGCATATTTTTCTAATTATTTATTAAATTATACATGTATAAATGATATATAATTTATAGATGAATTTGTTGATTTTTTATGGAAAATAAATCAGAGAGATTGCGCGGTTTTTCCGAATGACACTTTCCTTCAAGTTTTTATTACGCGCGCGGAGCATAAAGTAAGAAGTTTAAAACGCAAAATATTGCCGTTGGTAACTTTTAAAAACAATTTATTGTTATAAGTTGCTTGCAAATTAGAAATATGAGATACGGACGAAAAGTTAACGACCATGAAAATATAAAGTATGCGCGTTACTGCTATAACTTTTACGAAGGTTATCGGTGACGAAGAGTACGTTATATAGTCTATATAGTATTGTTTTACGCTTGTCATTCGTAATAACGAAAATGATAATAAATATATCATATACATCTAATTTAATTTTCTTAAAAAAATATTTAATATTCCAATGAAATAATAGATATAATATAAATTAAGGAAAATCTTGCTTTTGTCCTATCTACGTTGACTCATAAATTATTTTTAGTTTAAATTAATGCATAAGTAAAAAAAATGATTAAAATTTAAATAAAAAAACACGCACACTTACACCTCCCACAGATGATGCAGCTCATGAGTGTCTGGGGCCCGTTCATCTACGCGGGCTGCTTCGCCGCGACCCTCTCCACCGCCCTCACGAACCTGCTGTCCGTGCCGCGGCTGATCCAGGCGCTCGGCCAGGACCGCATCTACCCGGGGCTGATCTACTTCAGCAAGGGTTACGGCAAGACCGGCGAGCCCTACCGTGGCTACGTGCTCACGTTCATCGTCGCCGCGTTATTCCTCCTCATCGGTAAGTCTGCAGGAGAGTTATTGTTTCCTTATGGGTTCGGGATGACGAGGGATATATATAGTTATAATTCCAGTTTTATGAGTCGGTCATGAGTTTCTCGTCTATTTCATTCTATTTATGGTGTTGTAGCATTAATTCGTATTATATGTAATTTTGTATAGTTTTCCTTAAATGAAAATATGTAATTTTCGTTAAATAAAGTGTGATATTGAAAATATTAACATGTAATATAATAGATAATTTAATTATATTAAATTGATATTAATGTATTATTAGACGTTTCTACTATATATGCAGTCACCATATTTAATTATAATTTATATACGCTAAACCAAAATAGTTTCGCACTGAAACGACCCAACGAAGACAAAAAGAAACCATGAAACCTCTGGCAACATCTATATTCAATCCCTCCGCAATATAATCATATACCGAAACCCGTCACCTTGTTCAATCCTTTCGCCGAAAACCGGCGAAAACCGCTTTGCAGCTCTTGCACCACACCCATACACTCTCGCTTTCCCTCCAACAAACATTGCCACATTCTCATCCTCTATATCTATATATACACACTTACACACACTTAACCACGCAAACTCGAATGATTTTCAGCGAACCTGAACGTGGTGGCGCCCCTAATCTCCAACTTCTACCTCGCGTCCTACGCCCTCATCAACTTCTGCACGTTCCACGCGGCGCTGATTCGACCGCTCGGCTGGCGGCCTACGTTCAAGGTAATAAAAAATCCATTACCATATGACTACTTATACGCCCGCGTTTCGTCTGGCATGCGCGCGCGGGGGAATTTTTCTTCTCGGCGCGGAGACGCGCCCGCGCACTTGAGATACATGCTGATGAGCGTTAAATTGTACGCGCGCACGCGATGGAAATGAGAAAAAGTAAATTCGATGATTGGCAGTCGCGCTGATTGAAGGCTTTTTCTGAGGTCTTGAAACAAATTGCCCGTTAGCCGGTCATGGATTAAGGGTGTTTAACCTTTTGGATGAGCAAATGTGGATAATTATTGATAAAGTTTCGGAAAATACCGTTTTTTGTCTTCTTTTTCATATATGTACTTGTAATAGTAGAATAAATTGAGTAGAAAATTAATTCACCTTCAATTTTTTAGCTTTACGAATTAACGTACATACTATTATTATTAAAAGTTTCATTATTTTCCATTTCTTTAAAAATTTCGTATAAAATACAAAACGAAAAATCTACCCCGCGAGCACTCACTTTTGGCAAATGAAAAGTTAATCCAATGAACCACTCATACGCTCCCGCAGTACTACAACACGTGGCTCTCGCTGCTGGGCTTCATCGCCTGTGTGGCAATAATGTTCCTGATCGATTGGGCGACGTCGGTCGTCACCTTCGTCATCATATTCGCCCTCTACTTGATCGTCGTTTACCGGAAGCCGGACGTCAACTGGGGCAGCAGCACCCAGGCCCACACCTACAAGATGGCCCTCAACATCGCCTACAGGTACGTACTTTCTTTGAGCCGCAATGCGATGTGATTGTGGCGGTATAGTTCTGTGTTATTGCGCCGCTATTAATTGCGGCGGGTTTTTGCGGAATGGAAGGAGGAAGTCGAGATACTAACCGCGTTGGAAAAGTAAATGCTGTGGTTGGAATGTGATGCGCGTCGGAGGAGGATAATTGTTTGTTGATATTTTTATGATTCAGAAGGAGGATACTTGACATTTTTTCTTTTGTTTCGTTCGATATATTAACGTTGATTACGCGTGCGTCTTGAAAGGGTGTAGTAAATTTGATAGTCATTAAATTATATGATAAATATAAAGTGGCGTGCAAGCTTTTAGTGGCTCAACGAGAATGGTTACAGAATTATTGCTAATTATTGCTATCATATAGTCATATTAATTCCATGTAGTCTTATGGAAATTCACAATATTATGAAAAAAAAGGCAAAATGTCATAGCTTTGAAAGTTCCTGGTATTGTCAATGTACGTTAGATAAACGAGTTCCATTTTTTTAAATGTTTATACTTCGAGAATATTTTCCGAAATATAACGTGAAAACTGTGAAATTAGACGTAATATGTACATACCAAAAAGTTCTAAAATCGATGTCAAAACCTTCTTCACAGTTCTAAAAAACATTTTACATAATTGTTTACTGTTAGTACTATATAGAATATTACTGTTTTTTTTTAATGAAACTTTACACGGCCAATACAACCTTAAATACAAAAAGAATACATATCTGCTTTTTTTGACAGATTGAACTCGATAGACGAGCACGTGAAGAACTACTGTCCGCAGATCCTGGCGCTCTCGGGCGCTCCGAACGCCCGGCCGGCTCTGCTCCACTTGGCCAACCTCATAACCAAGAACAACTCGCTGCTGATCTGCGGCGAAGTCTACCCGGTGAGCTCTATATAGCGATCGACAATCTTTTTATCACTCCCAGACGTTTTTTTACGCCCAACTGTATATAATAATACGCGCATACTTATACTCTTTTATACGAGCGCGCTTGTAACTACCTAACTTCCGATATTACCCGCGCCGTTAAAAACCCGCGAGGATATATAAGTTTGATTCGACGACGGCGAATAATGGATTTTTCGAGTTTTCAAGTGTACGGCGGTGGTATATAAATGAAAAAGTTGGCTGCTGTACACACGCGATCGATCGCGTTATAGAAAGATTTTATTAAAAAGAACCCAACAACGACGCGATCGAGGTATAACCGAATTATAAAACAAAGTAACGCGCTGATATATAAACTATGTATACACACACACACGGCCGCGGTAATAAAAGTTATTTGGGTCGAGAGTTGCCGGCGCGCACGTGGCGATCGACCTAGCTTCCGCCTCGTCGGAAAGTAGTGTAAAAACGCGCTCCGCGAAGGATGTCGCGTGCGGGAGAGGAAGGAGCCTATCAAATGCCCGCTCGATTAGAGTATTATTGAATTATGGGGCCATACATTGCCATCGCAGCGCGATGTTGACCAAGTTCCCCGCTGATCCTTTCGCGTGCAGTCGCGGCGAGCAATTTACCGTCTTATTTTTATATTTGTTTATGTTCCTTGTTTACCCTGTAATTTTGAAAAGATGCCAATAGCTTCGTTTATTTATATACAGAAAATAATGTACTCCATTTCACTTTAATTACGGAAAAAAAAACATTATATCGGCCTTTGATAAACTCCCACCGCAATTAATCCGAAGACAATTAAAAAAACCAAAAAAAAAAGAACGAAACGAAACGATATACACTCGATCCATTTTATTTCAATGAAAATACCCGAAACCACGGAAAACCCGCACCGGCGACGAGCGCGACAATGTCATCGATCACACACACGCACATACAGACTTATACGCACACACCGTCGTACGCATAAAATAGAATCCCAACAGCCGATTACTTCATACACTCATCCACTTTACTCTCTCTCTCTCTACCTCACGTTCCATATATCCAGCCCATAAAAAGCTCATCAATCTCGTCTAAATAAAGCGCGCGTATATATACCGCCTCTTTCTAATCAATCCCCTTTTGTGTGTGTGTATGTGTGTGGCTATACCATACAGTCACGCATGTCGTACCGCGTGCGCTCGGCTCACCTGCGCAGCGGCTACGCCTGGCTCCAGCGTCACCGCGTCAAGTCCTTCTACCACGTGGTCGAGGAGCTGAGCCTCGAGAAGGGCGCCTCGGCGATGATGCAGACCTCCGGTGTCGGCAGACTAGCGCCTAACGTCGTCCTCATGGGCTACAAGACCCACTGGAGCAGCTGCAGCTACAAGGAGCTACAGGAGTACTTCAACGTCCTCCAGTCAGTTGATATATTATGTTTTTCTTGTTTTCTTTTGGGTGTGAGAATTTGTATATGTATTATAAGGGTGGAGAGGATGGGAGGGATAAAGGGATGTTACCATGGAGATTGGCGCCGCAAGCGAGCGTCGCGCGGCGGGTTCAAAGATCTGATTAATCTGGATTAGCTGGACGGCGAGCCGCGCGTTTTCTTTCTTTGCGTCGCGTTGCGCGATAAATTTGTCGGACAGAGAGAGAGAGAGAAGCTGCTCTTTTGTCTATCTGGGTTTTTGTCCTCTTTGTGCCGCACCGCTAGCCGGGGATATGGATTTTCGTATATATACGAATTCATTTTGATGCGGTTGTTAAGGAAAGTGATTCCATGGAGAATGGTCCGAAAGATATGTGCGCTACGTTACTGAAGTGCTGCTTTTTTTCTTCTTCTTCGAGTGAAACGAATTGATATAGATATATATATACCGTATTCCAAATATATATGTTTAATATTTATTTTCAAAAATGCGGTATATTTTAATTCGATTTGAAAAGAGGGTGAAGCGGGAAAATAAACTTTTGAATAAGTAAACTGCAAAGAAAAATCCAAAGACTGGATTATAGCAATATAATTGGGATGTAACTTTTATTAACCAGATATATTCTATAATAGAATTAAAAAAAAATGCGTTATTCGACATGATTGAGTACGAAATTTGTCTCCGCACAAGTAGAAACAGCCTCTATATCACGAAACAATAAAATAAACAAAATGATCTCTCTTCCAGCAACGCGTTCGACCACCGCCTCGCAGTGGCGATTCTGCGCATCGGCGAAGGCCTCGACTGCTCGAGCATCGGCAGCGGTGGGAGCGCGGAGGACGAGCAGCACGGCGCCCTCGTGCAGAGCAGCTACGACCTCGCGGGCAACACCCTCATGCACGCCGACAGCGACCTGTCGATGAGCGGACGCGGCATATCGCGCGTGCAGAGCGTGCCCAGCATCGGTGAGTTATTTTCTTTTTTCTCTTCTATCGTGTATCTATATTTTTTATGTAGGATGTTTTATGCATCGGTATATCAGATTTGATCATTTTTTTTCTCGCGGGATAAACGTTGTTATATTTTATCATTATACACGTGGATAAAATGTCAAAAAATTATTTAAAAGGATATATAGCGTGTGAATAAAATAGAAAGTTATTTTTTCGCAGTAGTTTATATACCTATCAGCAGTTAGAGCAGTTTAGAGGTTCTTAAAATATAGACTCGGAAGTTTTCGCGTAAAATTGACTGCATATTGAATTTAATCCCAAATGAATATCGCATTATAAAGCCAAGATATAGACGCGCGCTGTAATATTCATGGTTTTATACGTCTGTCTCGATCATCGGGGCCGTAATAAAGACGGCTATATAAATTTGAATATATGCTATAAAGGGATTATTATTGCATTACTTAGAGTCCATAAAGCATCCGGTAGTCCTTTTTCGAGGGTATAATATACGCGTGAGTGCCGTCTTTATTTGCGGCTACCTCGATACTTATAAGAACTACCTTTTCTTCTTTTCTTTTTGTTGGATTGTACTAGTAGATTGCATTTTAAATTGTTGAACGTTTGGGTGATTTAGGAACGCAATGTATTCCTCCGGATGCTACTGCGCCGCTGCGGGATTCGCCGACCCACTGGAACGCGCGAGAACAGCTGAAGAACAAGAAGAGGCATCTGGCTGATAAAATCTTAATGTACGTATAACGATGAAAATTGTAATAATAACATTCAAAGTATTTAAGGAGATGTTTCAAATCGTTTCGTCGATTGCAGGAATCACAAACAGAATGGACTCTCAGTCGTACCTGAATATACAACGATTTTCCAGAAGAAACACAAAAACGGAGTTATCGACGTCTGGTGGTTGTATGACGACGGAGGTGTGTAAACATTTTTCTGAACTTTGAATTTACAGGAATCAGCAAAGCAAAAGTAATATTTATGCTTTTCTTTTTTTTTCTTTTGTTTATTAAAATCAGGTCTGACTATACTTCTGCCGTACATCATCAGCACCCGATCAAACTGGGAGCACTGCAAAATGCGAATATTCGCGCTCGCGAATCACAAGCAAGAGATTGGCGCGCAAGAAAAAGAGTAAGTCACCCAGTGTTTATGGCAACGTTTGAAGTATATAAAAAACTTTACTTATAAGTACTAACGAATACCGTGTTTACGCTTCTCACAGAATGGCGGAAATAATGGCAAAGTTCCGCATAAAGTACACAAGTTTGAAAATGGTCGACGACATAAGCGTTCAGCCGCAGCAGGAGACGCAGAACTTCTTTGACAAAGTCATTGCGGAGTTCAGGAAAAACGACGCCTCGGATAATGCCGGTAATTTTTCAAGATATACATATTTCCGCATTACATTTTGTTTTTTAAGGCAAGTTTGTGATTGAAAATTTTCCTTTCAGAATGCATCGTAACCGATGCAGAGCTTCAGAGTCTGAGGGAGAAGACGTTCCGGCAGCTCAGGCTCAGGGAATTACTGTTAGAGAACTCGAGTCAATCGACGTTGGTTGTTATGTAAGTATATAATAATTTCTCAGTCAGTAATTCTCCAGTGATAAAAGCCTTTCACGCCCCTTGTAAAAGTAAAAGAATAAATCTTACACGCCTCGCGGAATCCATTTCTTCCACTAAGAGAGAATTTTCTGCTGCTCGCACAGGTCGCTGCCGATGCCGAGGAAGGGCGCAGTCTCGGCGCCGCTGTACATGGCCTGGCTGGAGGCTCTGACGCGCGACATGCCGCCCACGCTGCTCATACGCGGCAATCACTCGTCTGTGCTCACCTTCTACTCGTAGTATCCGCGCTCGCGGATCTCATCGCCAAACTACCTACTTTATTATTACTATTATTATTATTATTACACAACACCAACAGTCCTACTCGACGTTTGCGTTATTATCGTTATTAGGTATTATTATGCATTATTATTACTATTATTGACCCCCTCCTCATCTTTTGTAACGCTACACAGCGAGGTATTTAATTTAATATAACTCTTTAACTTATGCGCATAAATCTACTCTCTTGTATTTATATGCTATATCGGAGCCATGATTATGTTGTACTCTATATGCTATCGGTCGCGTGGGGTGAGGACGCGCGCGTGTAGATATTATAATGTAGGGAGAGAAAGAGCGAGAGAAAGAGAGAATGGTATATATATTTTCGTTGCGACGTGTTGTTGATGATGTGTATAAGCGATTGGGGCCGAGAAGGCAGAAGAAGGTCCGCTTGAATCAGCGTTGGACAAGGTTTTGTTCTTATTTATATATTGGGTTGCGAGAGTGCGCGTGCTGGGATTCGCTATTTTTTCAATGTTTGCGAGAGGTGACTTTTCATCGCGATTGATTTTATGCGTTAGGGAACAATATATATATAAGCAATATGATTATACCATTTCGTTTTAAAAATCATTGATTTCTTTTTTTAATCAAATATATGTGCATGGTGGACACAAGCATTGATAGAATAGGTTTCTAGCATCGACTGTAATCGTTTTATATATGTAATAATTATTCGTAGGTTTTAAACTATTCTATTATTATAACGTGAAAAATTGAAATCACAATATTTATAAGTATTATTATTGTTTATGACTGATTCGTAATTCAATCAAAACTATTAAAAAAAAAGAAGAAGAAGAAAATACATTTTGACATTCAAAAATCATAGAATGTAATTTACGATTAATATAACTATAGAAGTATGAATATTCCTTAATTTTAATATAAAGTGTATAATAGCTGCATGTTTCACGATTCAAGAGAGGGAGAGAAAAAAAAATTACGATTCAGTTATAAATGTTATAGACACCGTTACTGCCCAACTCTGATTTAAAGTAAATCAAAATGAAAACTACAATAAAGATGGATATATGTGTACACAAATAGATTCTTCTATACAAATATAAAGAAAGAAAAAAGAATATTTTTTTCACAGCGAAACATATTTTATGCAATTGAATCTCCTCTATTCCAGTGTAAGTCAATGAGAGATGACTAAGGTTTCATTGTGAAACTTGAACTATAAATTCAGAGTTTATAAATATAGAGCTATTTAAGAAAAGTGTAAAACTTTAATAACTGTTAGACGTAAGTTGCTTTCACGAAGTACTTGTGGATTTCGTAAAACTACATTTGAAGTGCGAAATCTTGATTCGCGGGTTTGTTTCGGGATATCATCATATTTCGAAGCGCTACTACTGTAGGATTTTGTACTTCAAACGTGATGATGTTACTTACGAGGACACATTGCAAATCTTATTGATAAATGACTTACGAACATTATTATACTCGTTAATCTTAATGAGCTTGGCTAAAAGTCGAGAGTAGACAAGTCATTTTATTATTTTATACGGTCTTAACATGAGATTTTTTCTATTTTATAAATTAACGTGAGTAAATATGTTTTGTAAAATTCATTTATCAAAAAATAGCGTAAATACTGCTTTATTAGAACACAGTTTTGTTAATTATATCTTCGAAAATACTGAACACTTAATTGAAAATCAAGAATGAACGCTTGATTGCCAGATTAAAAATTATATAAAAATTGGCTTAGTACACTTGGTACTAGTGCAGTGAGTTGTTATTTTAAAACTCTTATTTTAAACAGTTATGTGCGTAGTTATGAGTGCAGTTTTTATATTCAAATCTATATATTTATGAAAGATTTTGTTGTTGAAATTCGATTTTATTGGAAAAATACAAAAAATATTATGTTAAGACTGGTCGACGAAAATTGTATTACTAGAGTAGACTTTAAGTTTAAGGGTACTTGTCACAAAAATCTTTGAAAGTGATAAAGAGACGCACACTTTTGAGTTTTCACCATTGATTTCATCGCTGCAAAAGTATTATTTAACATGTCTAGCAGTTGATTACGTTTACCGCGTGAGATTTCAGTGATGTAATACCCTTAATTAAAAATGCGTATACGTGCGAATGAATCTGATTTTGTCCGTGATGAAAGTTAGCAGTATTTTATCAATTATTTTTGTAGATTTCTTCGACTGTATAGGTGCGAACATTTATTTACGTAGAATGCTTTACGAAAAATAATTATGATGAATAAAATTGATTACGAGCTTTTGCACAACACCAGTGATTGAAATAAACATCGCAAAAAGATATATACTTTTATTGTTATTTTCTTTTTTTTTTTGTCATTAATACGTTAAGTAAACTATATGCCTTTCTTTTATTAATTACAACTTCTCAAAGATGCACTGCAATAAAGCCAGTTACTTCTCTAATTCCAAAGTTCTTTTAATAGAAGGGAGGCACACAGTTTCTTTATTTATATTATCGCTAATTCCGAATATGACGCTATTGATTGGGCTTCAAGATTAAACAATCTTAGAGAGGCATTCTTGCGAATATGAAAAACTTGTGAATTTAATTAAGATGACAATTAAGTGCCAAGTGATCATGAAATAAAATTATATGCTCCTACAACTGTGTGTATATAAATTATTTATTTAGAAATATATGTATAAACCCACATTATTAAATATATCAAAAATACTTGTTATATAACACTTCAATACAAATACAGATCAAAACGACTTTCGTGTTCAGACAACATCTAAATATTTTTTTAACGAAATAAAAAAATAATTTAAAAACATTTTTCCACGATTAAATGCTATTTTACATAAGAAATTTCCATAAAACATACACACTTTACATAAAATTTCTATAAACAAGACAACTTTAGAAACAACAACACTACTTCTAAGAATTTCAATCATTTTTTCACACTTCAAAAAACAAACAACCAATTAGCCAGACTCTAACTGGTCTCGTAAAACCGCTGAAATACCGGCGAAACTTCATTCACCATATCAGACGCCAGCATCCCCCTGTGCTTCACCTTGAACGCAGCCGCGTTGCACTCCCTGACCATGCGACAAGCAGCGTAGCAAGCGATCATCGCCGGAGTTCCGGGCGCCGAAGGGTCGGCCTCACGACCTTGCGCCCAGCATGTGAATACGGATAGTGCACCAGCGAGCAAATCGCCCTGACCGCCGCATCGCCGACCTGAGCCTGCTACGCCGCAGGAGATGCTCGGGGTGGACTGGAGACCATCGCAAATCGTGTCCCGGCTGCCTTTGTTGAGGATGATCGCTTGTTCTCCGATCGATTTGGCTATAAAACGGAGGAAATAAATTGAGGATGCTGTTCAAAATTACGTTGTCGTTGTTTTTGTTGATCTATAGTATATTACACAACAAGGGAGGTAAAGAGTGGGCCAGTCCAGAGCATGTGTAAATTGCCGAACATGTGCCCTGGGGTGGCCCTCTTTATCCCCGTGTTACGTATACGATTTTTCACCATACCCGGGCCGAAATACCACATTCGCGTTTCGGATCCGGGAGCAAAAGTGGTACTTTCGGCCAGGGTATGATGAAAAATAGTAAACGCTCCACCCCAGGTGGAAATAAAACTTAGCAAATAATTATTAATAACAATATATAATTTTTTATAATTTAAAAAAAAGTTTATAACAGTTATAAACTCTTATTTACTTTTGTGGGCCGCAGCGGATAATAACCATAAAATCAATTTGTAACAAGTTATTATCAGTTATAAACTTTTTTTATTTGATAATAATAGTTATATGTAGTTTTAAATAGTTTTGAATGAATTTAAACTTTAAAATCATTCTAAAATTCATATTATATGAAATCATTATTAATTATAAGTTTAAAATAATTATATTTTCAATTATTAAAAATTGATAATAGTTATTAATAGTTATTTACTTTTGTTTACTGTTCAAATATTCAAATTTTTTAATAGTTTTAGACTTTTATAAAAGTCTCAAATCCTGACTTTATAATCTGCTAATATCAGTTATAAACTTTTTTTAACTTTTATTATAGAAGATCATTTGGGACGGGAGTAAAATTGGCCAACCCACATCTCGTGTTTGTCACCCTCGTCTTCGGCTTGGGTGGCTATTTACACGAGATATGAACTGTCCAAGTTTTTTCCTCCCATGGTGCGTAATATACTATTTTCTGCCTACCACTTTCGCTTCGGGCGCCCGATCGCAAAGGTTGTATTTTCGGTCTCGCCAGGCAAAACAATCGTATACGTAACACGGGGATAAAGAGGGCCACCCCAAAGTACATGTTCGGCAATTTACACGTGCTCTGGACTGGCCAACTCTTTACCTCCCTAGTGGCGTAATATACTATTTGAAGACTCCGTGGGTAAAGTGCTATTTTTGCACAAGCTTATAAACGTAAGCGTATGTAAAAGTAGCACTTTTTACAAACGGAGTATCAAAAATTGATATTTTATAAGTATTAATTAATTATTTTTAGTAATGAGAATAATATTTGAGTCATAAATACTCCTTTAGAATTGCTCAATGATATTAAATGTAAACTTGAATATTAACTTTGAATAATAAAAAGTACTATTACATAAGTGGTAAATTGATTTAAGATTCTTGAAATTTGGAAATTAAATAATTACTTAATTATTATTCATGTAATTTATAGTTAAGTTTGTAAAATAGTTAAAACATTTATGAAATAGTACAGAATATTTTTCTTGACACTGGTTGTTTGCATCATGATTCTAATTTTAAATCTTGCACTCCATATTTGAAATTTTCAATGGCATTAGTCATTCTAATTGTCCTTGTCTTTAGAATTTTTTTTCTTTTTTTTTTAGAATTAGCACTGATGGATATAATAGCTATTTTGATATGTAAATTATATTTTAATGTATAATAGATATTTTAAATATTTATAAAAAAAAAAAAAAATAAAAAGTTAGAGCTACAAAAGTAATTTAATATTTTACATAAAACATTTTATTTTTACCTAATTCTTTAATGCTTGAATTATCAACAATTGGTTGTGGCTTGACATCTTTATTAAGAAATGCTTTGACCAATCTAGTGAATTCCATGGCATTAGGTGTAAGTACAATGCCAGGATAATTTTTAATTAGTTGTGGATTTTGACCGACTAAAAATAAACCATCTGCATCTATAACAAGTGGTTTTGCTAATCCTCGACATACTTTAATCAACTCTTCAACTGTTCGAAAAACTTTTGGATCCCTTCCTAATCCTGGACCAATTAAAATAACATGAAGCCTACTAAGCCAAGGCATGATTTGATCTATTGCAACTTGAGTTTCATCATCCAAAACTGGATGGACAATAAGCTCTGGACTGAAGGATTTTATAGGTGTACTTGCTTCTTTACAACAAAATATATGCACCAAATCGGCTCCAGTTCTAAGGGCTGACATTCCAGCAAAATACGGTGCACCAGAATATTCCAGTGAACCTCCAACAATTCCAATTCTCCCATCTTGACCTTTGTGTTTTGTAGCATTTAAGTCTGGAACAAGCTTTTTTGCAGCTTGAAGCAGAGTATCTTCTGAACATGTCGACATTTTGGAATTAAAATACTTGATGAAATTCTTGCTCGTGCTAGAAAATATTCGATTCAAAAACATTTATCTTTAATATGAAGAAATTATTACTACCAAATAATTGAAATATTATGTTTTATTATAAAAATTTGGTGACTTTACCTACAGGAAGTTTTAATATTACTTAAACTAATAATAGATTTTAAACACATGGAAGACGAATACTGCATGAAAAAAAGCTCGAAACTATATTTAAAACAAATTCGCAAAGTCACTTTGAGGCTCGTTTACATAAAAAAAATACTGCACCGGCGAAAAAATACTCCAAAGTGAAGGTTAAGATTCGCCGGTAATTTTAGTTTAATCCAACACTCAATAGATATTTTTCTATATTACATTTAAATTATTAAATAATTAGTTTATATTAACTTTAGTTTTTTCAGTTTAGTCTCTATTCTCTTTATCCTCTTTATTAAAATATGTCATTTACTATATATTGCTTACATTGACGATGGACCTTGAAAACGTAATACAAGAATAGGTACGACGTAAACAATACAAGCAGACTGCAGATTTGCGGATTGCGGAATGATGTGCCTATCTAATATATATATATATATAGTTCCATCTTCCATGCCTTCGTGCTAGTAATTTTTGGTTAGTTATAGTTAGTTTTGTTTAACGTGTCATTTTAAAAACATTTATAAATATACTAAAATAAATTTTAATAATGTTGTTAGTGTAGTTTTTGTATGAACGAAAATAAAAGAAATAGTTGTAATAAAAAAAAAATTAAAACGAAAGTTTAAAAACGGACTTTTAAAATAAATCTTTTTATTTGTAATAAACATATAAGTATTAAAATATTAACAGAAAATGTAAAATTTTGTAAATTAAGTGCTTATAAATACAATGGAAACGTGAAAAATGTTTGTCAAATGAATCCACAATTTAGTTTTATATTTTTTTTTGCAATAATTAATTCTTACACTCTTGCTAAAGATTACAAAATGGCAGCGATGTATAAATTTAATTTGAATGGTCGCTGTTATAAAGCAGTACTTTCTTTACAATGCTGTTTCTGTAAAAATGATAGTAAAATAGAAATTTTTCTATCAAAATATCTATTATTATTCTAAGTTAACAAAATTTGTCACTCTCACTTGTTTATTTCTATTTTATTATATTCTTATTCAGAAACTGCACTAAATAAAAAGAAATTACTGCTACCATTTGTCAGTCAGTTTTCTTTTTATACTTGAATATTGATTCTTCATCCAATAGTACCCGCATATTGTTTTGAAGTTTATAATAATGTCCTTTACATACTATCTCTTCTATAGCAGCAAAAAGTAATTAAGGGGTTACAGCCAATTTTATAAAATTTATAGCTTTTTTTATAATTATAATTAATAAATAATTGATTAGATAAATTTAAAATTAGTTTTCAACCATCTGATCTTATTACAACAAAATCAACCTTATTTGACTCTCGAAATAACATGTAAAATTAAAACGAATACATTATAATAATTTTAAAGTCAAATAAAAAAATTTTATTTTGATACAAATTTTATTTTAACATTAGATGTTTTATATTAAAATGAATATTAGATATATATATAACTTTGACCAATAAAAAGTATTTCGTTACATTTCTTTGATGGTTAAAAAGCTATCAAATATTTATAAATATTTATAAATATTGTTTATAAAATTGGATTTAATGTGTTTGTAAGATGTTAGTTTTTTTGTAAATCTTATCCCCTCAATTACAACTCATGAGCTACATGTAGCAACTCCATATGAATTAGGCCGAGGCTGTGCTAATATTAGAATTAGCTGCAAATTCTGCTGCTAGCCTATCAAATTCAAGTTCCTTTTGAAGATAATCTTTAACAAATGGATGTTCCATGTGAGAATCCTTTAACTGCGTAAGGTAACGATTTGCAACTTCTTGCGGTTTCCCCATGTGTTGAGACAAAACAATCATGTTAATTAATGTATCTGGATTATTACTGTCTTTTTCCAGAGATTCTTGAAGCACTGATTCAGCATCTTCATATTTTTGTTGAAGAATCAAACTAGTGGCTTTGCCATTCAACAACATGGTTGTACTTGAATACTTCTCAATCATTTCCTGTAAGAAGCATTTAATTTAAAAATGTAAAAATAATATAATTGATACAAAAATGTAAAGTAATTATAATTTAGAAATAAAAATATTCTTAAACTAGAAAGTATTCTTACCTGGAAGATATAAAATGCCTCTTGGTACTTGTCTCGTCCTGTGGTTAAATTTACCCATGCTAAAGCAAGTTGTGTCAACGTGGCATCATCATCTTTCTCTTGCATGACTTTAACTTCCTTTGTAGCTAAATCAAGACGATCCATTTTTAAGTAAATTTGCACACTTAAAGCAGAACATTCCAAGTTTTCTGCTTTATGTAATACTCTGAGAGCACTTTCCAAATTATTTTCATGGAAATAAATTGTAGCTGCGACAATCATAAAATTGTGACTTTTAGGTTTTGTATCAACAGTAGTTTTGTCGATATCAGTCAGTATTTTATCTCTCCTGTCTGGATGAGCAAAATACTCTGCTAATAATTTCAAAGGCAATAATTCTGATGGCGAGGAATCCTTGATTTCATCCAATACTATTCTGAATTTGCGTTGAGCAATGTATGCCCGGTACAAAAAGACATCCCGATCCATCTCTGCATCTGGTGATGATGGCTGAAAAATTTTTTTAGTATTTCAGTACTTCTTTAATTTAATTAATAATAGTAATAATACTGGTTATTCAATAATTGAAATAAGGTTAATCACTTTACTACATTAAACTAATTGTAGGTATAATGCAATTAGAATTGTACTTGTACAATTTTTAATACATAATACAAATATATTTCAGTACAAATGGATGAACTATATTATATACATCAACTTTTTCAATGCTATATCTATTGCTCCAAAATGTAATAAAATATTCTTCATTTCAATTCTAGCATAGATATAAAAAAAAATTTCCATATTAAAACGTTATAAGAAAGTGTCATCAAAACGCTCTACGAACGACGCCAAATTGGGCATTCGACAACAAGTTAATCGTAAAAAAGCGAGTGACGAAACAATTCTCTCTCTCTGTCTCTCTCTCACTCTCGACATGTGTCAAGCGGCAAACCCACACGCACCGGACGAACACGTATGCATTCCCAATCGAAACTACACCGCTGCTTATCCTCATTTGCAACTCGAAAGCTCTAAAGCCTCAGTACCTTGACGCGCTGCGCCTCATTGATGCACTGCTGATAATTGCCGATGTAGAAGTTGTTCTTCACGTCAAAGAGCTCGTCGACGTCGTTCTGCTGACGTGCCATCTTGACCGAGTAACCGTCGCCGTCTGCAGTGCCGCGGAGTGACTGCTGCTAACTGCTATCTGCTACCGAGCGGCCAGCAATTCCCAATGCCGCAGTCGCTGCCGTGCGCCGCGCCGCCGCCACCAGCTGAATCAGAATCACACACACGCTTATACTTACGTGCGAGAGAGAGGGATTTATGGTTATGTTGTTGTCTCCGTCTGTTGGATCTTATATATATACCAGCCCGTCCGCCCCCTCCGTTTGCCATTTACGGCCGTGCAATAACCTCTCCTCGCGCATTCGAGCCGCCTACGGGGGAGGAGAGGATAATAAATGGAGGATGATGCTTGCGAGAAGAAAGGCTTTGTCTTCGAGATGGCAAGGTTTGAATGTATAAATAAGTAGATGAATTTTTTTTATTTGTAGATGTATAGGAGATAAGTATGCGATTGGAAATTTGCAAAATTTAAAAAGGGTTTTTACAGTCGATAAAGCAGATTCCAATTAGATATAATTTTATATAAAAATTTAAATTATTATTGTAAAAGACCGTTTTGATTAATGAAAATCAATTATCATTTTTTGATACTCTTTGAATAAATAAATAAAGAACAAAAAATAAATAGCTACTTTTTGTAAGAAAAATTTATTGATAGCAATCAATTAAAAAATAAAAAATAAAAAAATAATTACAAATAATTATCCAAATGTTTTCTTTTTATATTATAACTGATTTATGTACAAATAAAAAACAAAAGTAATATTCAGCATGCAAATGAGAATATGTGAAGAAATTCTGTTAGGCAGTTTATTTCCATTTCATTTCGTATAAAAGGAATAAAAAATTATTAATCCACTTCTTCAGGCCGCACAGGATGTGCTAAAGGAACTACAGATTTCTTTTTTATATCTTTCGATAATGCTTTTCTCATATCTGCAAGAAAAAAAAGCGTAATTATTGTTTAGTTTACAATAACAAAAAGAAATTAAAAAGAAAAAAAAATTACCAAAAGCATCCTCGTCAGGATCACCACTATAATATTCTAACACTGTTCGATAAACAATATATCCTAATTGTTGGTACATTTTTATTGCCACTTTGTTACTAACTCTTACAAAAAGATCTACAAAATATGCTTGTTTTCTGTAAAAGAAAATTGAATGAATAAAAATGAAAATCCATAAACATTCTTTTAAAGATCAGAATTCAGAACTTACTTCTCTGAAACTTCTTCCAAAAAGTTCATAAGGGTAGCAGCAAGACCTAATCTTCTATAATCAGGAGAAACAGTAAGAGCTGTGACGTGTCCATGCCAATTTTCTCCAACTCCTTCTGCTTTTCCCATTACTATAAAATAAAAAAAAACAAATGATTTAATTGAATTATTTCATTTGAGTAAATTGCATGAAAAGAAACACACTTACTATAACCCATTATTTCACCGCTTGGTGATTCAGCTAATTGGAAATATTCAGGCCAATGTGCCAAATACTGCATATAGAAAGATAATCCATACTAATAATTTTTATGTTAAGGAAAGGTACTTCTAAAAAAAATTTGAAAAACACGTTTTTTATCATAAAATTAGTAATTAATGAGATAATAAGCTAGTATAAAATTAATTTGAATTAAAATATCTTTTTAAATATTATATTTATAAATATTAAAGGATACAGTTTCAGTTAGAGGATCAAGGTTTCTGCAACAGAAAACAATTTCATCTTGGATTAATTTGCATAGACAGAGTAGGCATTGTAGCAGAGAATCTCTGATATGAATATATTATAAAAGCAGCAGATTATTTTACTCACACATTATTAAATTTAAATAAGTCATCGCAGGTGAATGGCCTTAAGGTAGACATGTCTACGAGGTAAGTTTTGCAAAAATTTGCACAGGAACTTTAGTTTTGGTATTGTTGAGTGTCAGTAGCGTCGGACTACGGGACTACTGAAGCAGTGGCGAGGAAAAGGGCAGCTGATTTAATTGGCAAGAGGTATTTGCGCATGCGCGCCAAGCTGATTCGGCGCGTCAGAGAGGTTAGAATCTCGATAATTGTTGCCGCCAATTGTTGTTAAAGAAGTGCGGACAACTTCACTCGTGTCCGGCTCGCGTTCAAACCTGTCGACAGAGTACGTTATGTTTATGAAACGTGGAGGTTTTGTTTTACTGTGATAAAAATGTGATGAATGAAAAATTTAGTGAACACACAAGAATTAGATCGAAAAGGGGCTGAGTTCTCGTAACGTATAGACTGTGGTTATAGTGCAACTGTGATCAATGAGTACACATGGTATGTTATATACATATATGCTGCTGTTTCTTTGTTTTCATTTTTTACTATTTACAAACTACTTCTAATGTCTATTCGTGATTTCCAAACGATTCTACAATCTAAAAATCTTTGCTCCAAAATGATGCTCCAAAATGATACTCCAAAATGTTACATAAAATATATGCCCCATTGACTGTTGTGTTAAAAAAAAAAAGAAGTATTACTGTAATATTAATGTTAAAAAAGTATAACTTAAATCATTTTTGTCTATATGGAATTATTATTAATTATTTAGTATTTTATTTTAAATCATTGGAATATTCTATATGAACTTCAATAACAAAATAATTCTATTGAACAAATATGGAACACATTTTGATAATACTTACATCTTAATATACTAATATTACTTTTACTAAATTTAAACTGATTTCAGGATAAATTACAGAAGTAAATTGTGGTATGTTTGAGTATGGCTGACTCGGCTGAATTTAATACTTGGTTGAGACAACTTGAATGTCCAAAATCTTGTACTACCAATTACGTGAAACAAACGTAAGAATAACTTTTTGTATTGGATAGTTTTAACAGTTTTTCTTAAGATTATAATGTTTATTATTTATAGACTTCAAAAAGGTGTGCTGGGATTAATATGGGAAGATCTTCCTAGAATCATCAGGCCACAATCAGAAGTTTTAGAAGTGAGAAAAAATATTTTATTATATAAATTAAAGAATGAGTCGAAAGATTCTTTAATTCAGTCTGTAAGAAATACAATCCACCTTAGAGAGGAGAGAAAAAAGCTTGATACTAAAATTCAAATTGTAGAAGAAAAATGGAAACAACAAGAATTTGTATGCAGACAAAAAGGTATAATGAATATTCTGAATTCGTTAGCCAATTATATTAATTGCATACTTCATGTTAATTATATAAATTTATTACTTTTTTTTTTTAAATTGCAGTACATTTATTAGAAAAAAAGAAGGCAAAAAGAAAAAACCTAGAATTAAAAAAAGAAATATTTAAAATAAAACATGAACAAATATTGATGCAAATCAAAGATTGTGAAAAAATGCAGGAAATATGTCATCATTTGATGCCCCCAACACAGGAAGAAATATCTCAAACAATATTAATTGAGTGTCTTTCACTAGTTAGTAATTATTCTGGTGGTCCTGAAAAAAGAAAAGTTTGTGGAATTTTTATCAATATCTTATTATTTCCAAGTAAATAATTTAATATCATTTTTGCTCAAATTAACTCATGCTTTTGAAATTGTAGGTATGGAATAAAATTTCAGAATCACTAAATTCTGTCAAGGTGCCAGTATTATGGAATGCTTTGTTAACAGCTAAGTCATATTACACTGATTATCTTATTCACTTAGATGTTGAAGAAAATCAAGAAACGAACACTAAAAGTAGAACACATATAGATGATGGTATAGCAAAAATCTGCAGTGAACATATAAATAATGTAGCAAAACGATTTATAAATACTGGAAGAACAAGAAATAACGAAATATTAACAATGGAATATGTAGAGAAAATTGAAGTAAGTTTATTAATATAGTTTTGTTTAGATAATACAGTGTATTAATAAAAATCAATTTTTATGTATGTTATATAGCAAATAATTGAAAGTCAAAGGCCTGAATTGAATGACTGGTTACCATTGACTTTAGAAGTGAGAAAATTAGAGACTTTACAAATCGAATTACAAAGAGAGTTAGAGAAACTTGAAGAAGAGTTTCCTGTGGATACTATCATGGTAGATGATGTTTTAATGCAGTTGATTTCAGAAATCAAAGCTGTGGATAACAAAACAGTAATTACGAATTTTATTTAAATTTTTTACTTCGTGATATTTAAAATTATTTTCTTATAGTTTATGTAAATGGTTCATATTGCCTTTTCAAAATTAATTTATAATTTATTTAATAGTTAAAATAACAAAAAGTAATTTAAATAAAAAATTAATACTTTCACAAGGGCAGTTTTTGATCATTAAAGTTGTAAACTAAAGAATGAATGATTCCATTCCCTTTAGTATAAGAAAAATATTGTACAATCTTTTTATTCGGATTTTCGACTATAAAATAACAATTCAATAATTAGAATTGTGATCGAGAATACCGTATTTCGGTATTGCAATTCGATTTAAAATCGATTTATTAGAAATTTTTTGAAATATTTGATAATATATTTTAATTTTTATAGTTTGACTGTGTTCAAGAAATCCAAAATGCCTTTGGGCTTCTCAAATCATCACGAATGTTGATAACAAAAGCAAAAGAATCTCTTATTACTGATTTAGACAAACTCCAAGTACTGCAAACAAATGAAAAAAACCATTGTCTTGATATTGATCTTAATACGGAATTAATGGTTTTCAACAATGATATTGATGTCGATGCTTTACGAAAAGTGATGTTGAAGGGGGAAACTGGAGTATACAGACATTTACGTGCATGTTTCAATAAAGCTTCAATGACTGTAGATGTTTTACAGAAAAATAATGGTGTATCGAACTTCCCAATGTTAAGGGTACCCGTTTATTATTTAGTGGACTTGTATAAAACTTTCGTTATTAACGTATCTTTGAATAAGAGAATTAGTGATGAAGGCATAGATATTCAGTATGACGCGATAGAATCACCATCAGAATCTCCAACTGTTGTTGCCTACCCTAATTTTGAAATATTTGAATTGTTGAGAGTGGCAGATGCAGTCTACAAGAAAACTCAGGAGCATAGCTCTGAATTTGAACATATATTAAAGGCTTGGTAAGTTAATATAAATCGAATATTTTTTTTATCAGCAAAATATTTAATCAAAGTTTTAATCTTTTCTTTTTTATTTTTCATTCAAAATTGCAAAAATATGTATTTATAGCCTTATATAATTTCGTTGTTAATTGTAATATTTTTAATTAATTAATTATTTTGCATTTAAAATTACTAGAAATTACTATTCTTATGGATCTCTTGTTTTTTTTTATATTTGAAATTATTTTTCTTAAACTATTTGGGTGAAGGTTATTACATAGTAATAGGTAAATTAAAAACCACTTTTACATTAAACTAAATTGCACTATATTTTTGTAGGTCCAACCAAACGGTAAGAGACGTGGTCTCTAAGATTTTTCGTGACAAGTTCGTATATGGAGCTACTTTAGAAGAGTGGCAAAAACGTTATTCTATGATAATTTACGTTTTACAGAAATCAAATATCAACATTGCGTAACGTCGTTACCTAATTTTCTATTCTTCTGTCATTATTTTTAGGAAATTATTTAATTCCGTGTTGTGTATATAAGTGCTTTGAAAAAGTTATTAATTAATTTTTTAACTACTTTTTACAATAAAAATCTTACTACTTATAAATATAATATCTCTATATGTTTTTAGTTTGAAATTATTTTTATAAACCTTAAATTTGGTACTAATTTGTACACTTTTATTGCAAGTCATTTTTGCGAAAAATAGAAATACATTTTACGTATTTTTATGTATGAAAACATGCAATACATTGTTTTATCAGTCGAAAAACTTCGAATGAATTTTACGACAGTAAAGATTTATAGTAAAAAAATACTTGTGTATAATTGTAAGAAAATTTTTCATAAAAAAATTGTTTGCCAACCTTTGTACCATTCATGCCTTATTGGGAAAAATTTATGTTACAATCTGTTTAAAAATAACTTATAATTGTGTCAACCAAATAAATCCACTTTTTGAAAGTTTCTGTATCCATTTCACATTTTAACATCCATTAAACTTAAGTGTGCTTATCGCAAATACCGTTTGCAAAAAGATATTGGTTATTAATGGTTAAAATAAAAAAATTAAGTATTAATCACAAACAAATGTGATATAAGCATGGCAATAAAAAAAGTTTTTCTTTGTGAAACTTGATGTAAGAAGAAATTATAAGTTTCCAGATTTTCACTATACCTTTCTCAATTTTACATATATTTGCAGTTTCTTTCTAAACTTAGAAAACGTCCAATAACTGCTTAAATTGACTCTTTGAAGACGGGAATTTGTAAAAAGTGAATAAAGCTATATATTGATCCCGTCGTCAAAGAATGAATCAAAATCATGTACCATTTCTTACAGTGAAAACTTAATAATAATTATTAATACTTGCAACCTCTCCTTAAATAATTTATTTAGAGTTCCACAAATTTAGCACTTTCGTTGTATTTCTCCATGCAATAGTAGCTGCAATAGCAGATTTCACTTAAACAATTTGTAAAATAAATTTTTTCCATTACAACTACTTATATTCTAAGTTTTGAAACGTCTATTACACTTTTTCGTCAGCAAGCACCTCTAATCTCTTTATAACTTTGACCATATCAATGTCCTTCGCTAGTTTTAGATAATCCACTTTTCGAACAACGTGCATCGCTGCCCAGAGAGGTACGAGTTTACATAATAGTCTTATGTGCGCTTCTAATTCACTACTCGTAAGCTTTGTCCTGTATGAATTGTCGAGCTTAGTGAGAACGTATTCTAACGTAAGTACATTTTTCTTTTCGCTGACGAAGATATTACGAATGATCTTTGCCATTTCGGGTAGCCGCGAGTACATTATAGCTTCTTTGCTAGCTTCTGATGATTTCGTCATCATCTCCAAAGCTTTGGCGGCTTGCTTTGCTCGGATTTTCTCGAGTAAAGATGCTGGCACTCCTTTCAGGGATGGATTAAGACAAGGTTTTACAGTCTTTGGAGTGGCTGGTGGCGTGTCTACAATGGAAATTTCGACGTTTCGCATCACGTCAGTACATTCTGTAAGTTCTGAAAACAAAGTTAAATATGAGTTAAAATTATATACCGAAAACTTGAAAAATCTTACGCTTTCTAACGTCAACCAAATAGTTTAACTAATAAATATTCTCTTAAAAGTTTACTTACTTGTAGTACCGTCAACTTTTGTCTGTTGGTCTGCCAACAATTCGATAGCCTTCTTCATGCGCGAATTATCGTTGAACAATTTGTTCGCTCTCTCGAGCACATCCTTCGCCGTGGACATCTTCTCTTGCATTGGTGGTTCCGGTAGTTCGGCCTTTTCGATTTCTCTGCATTGCTCAATCTCGAACTCCGGATGCCACCTGGTGATCTTCTCCTTGAGGATCCTCATGGGCGGCTCCAAACTTAATAGGAACTTTTCGTGCTCGTCTTTCACAATCTCGAGGAGTGCGTTGTAGAACTTCCTCCTGCGATCTAATAGGACACTAGGTCCCATGTTTGTTTCGAGAGCCGATTTGAGAACGTTCTCTGCATCGGGAGTATTTCTGCCGCTCTTCCCGCTGCTAGTTTCGACGAGAGGCGTGATAACGAGTTCGTACTTCTCGGAATCGATCGAGCCGAAGCTACGTATCTTTTCTTGACGGAAACTGAATGCGTCTGGGTACAGCGTTTTGATCTGGAAATTGAATAACATAGAAATAAATGGCTGTTCAACTTATTTTAAAGAATTTATAACAAAATAAAGTGCGCTCTTACCTGTGCTAAATGATCGAGTGTGAAATTACGGCGCAGAAGTTCTTGAACTGCGGGCTTCAGTTTGTTAAACGTTATTATTTCTCGGCGATTATACAACATAGCAGAAACGGTGTCGATGCTGCGGAAAACTTCTGCCAAGAAACGATATTTATAAGGCAGAGGTAGAGCTTTTACATCAGTCTCGACCAAGGATTGATATCTTTGATATGCTGGAGCTTTAGTAGGGCTACATTTCACTGGGCTGGCAGGTACTTCCTTGGGTTCAAAGAGTAAACGACGTGCAGGACTTGCCTTTGGTGAGAGCTGGATAGTCTTTGTAGGACTCATGAATTTGTTGGGTGATAGAAGAGATTTTGAAGGACTCATTGGTATTTCAAGTTCTATGCGCTCAAATTCCTTGATCTTCAATTTTTCTTCATTCTTCTTCTTCTCTTCTTTCTTTTCTTGTTGCATTTTATTTAGTTTTTCTAATTTATCTTCACAATTTTTAAATTTGGCAATTTTAGCTCTCAATTCGGCTAGCCTTGAACTTGTAGTTACTTTGTTCTTTATTTCTTCATAACTCATTTCCTTAGTTTTTGCTGGTGACTGTTTTGTGGGTGTTTTAAATATTTCAGGTTCTTGCATTTTCTCTTCTAGTTGGCTAGTCTTAGCAGCCCTTGTAACTCGCTTTTTAATTGATTTCTTAGGACTCAAGCAACCTAATTTTTCAAATATTACTTTTTTGTCTTCTTCAATTTCCTTATTGACCTTCAACATAGTTTCACGTATATCAAGCTGCCTACTGTCTTCATGTACTACATTTTTCTGTGATTTTGTTGATCTTGTTCTGGTAGTTGATTTAGATTTTGGGCCCAAATCAAACTGTAAGTTTCTTGATACTGTTTCTCTCTTTGTTTCCATTTTAGTCTGAAAATTTAATTTCAAAATTTTTTAATGAAAATATTTAATATTGATTATCAAGTAATAACAATGTATGCTTTATAACTTTTGAATAATATTTTGCAACTTTGTGAATTGAATTTTGTAACTTCAGTTGCTAAACATAATTCTACCAAATTTAATTTAGACTGTATGTTATTGCATTTAATGTTTACATAATGCTCCATTTTCGCAATAATTGAAAATGCAGCGTCAGGAAAGTTTTTAGGTCATACATAACATTTATTGCACATTCATAACTGCCACCGATCAAGCTACGATTTCATTTGTGCTCCTTACTTGTAACTTCTTATATCTTTCAAAACAGTGCTCTAAATACCATATTCTTTTTTTAATTATTAAATCAAGATAATTATGTAAGTTAAATAAATCAATAAAAAATGAACATTTTAAATTATTCTAAAATAAAACCAAATAGTTAAATTACTAATAGAAATGTTATTAAAATTATCAACAAATATTTTTTATATTAATTTGATTAATTTAAAAGCTCGCATTTAAATAATTATTAAGAATCAAAACATATCTGTAGCATAGTCTGTGATAAGAATTTAAATTTACCAAGTCTCTAAGTGAAAACTATAGTTTACTCCCTGTGCATATATAGCTAAACTGATCCACAACATTTGAAATTCAGTTGCTATCTTCATCACTTATTTCAAAGGTACATTTACACAACAATACTACTAAAAGTACACATTGAATGGAAAAACAATAAATTTTTCATGTCCTCAACATTTCATAATAAAGCAATATATTTGAAAAAATTCCCAGAAATTTTCATGTGCAATGTTTCATAAATAACATGTGGTTTATATAATTTTAAAGTGTTATTATTATAGTATGGGGCTTTCAAATTTGATAATAAGGAAGTTATGGTTTTCCAGCATCCTGTTGTGTTAGAATGCTTCAAAATACAAAATCATATCTTGATGATATTAGCAATCTCTGCTTATCTTCCAGACAGATAAAAATTCTTTTAAAATGATAAATTCAGCTATAGATTCTAGATAATTGTTCTTTAATCGATGGGAAAATACCTCGTGCACATAAATATATAAACAAATAAATAAACAAATAAACAACAATTAAACAAACTCCTCACTGAATCAAACGGACAAGACCAAAAAACATAAAAAAAATCCATCGCTCAAAAATTCCAACGGCTTCACGAAAGCCATTTCGCAGCAGGTAGTACCTACACACAAAGCCCTTTAAATCCCCTTCGAGCGAAAGTGAACCCTCAAAATATTAAATATTCTCCGCGACAACTCACCATGCTTTTGGCTGGTGCGGCCTTCGTCGTGGCAGCTTGATCCTCGTAAATCAAGGGCAGGACTTCCCTCCTCTCATTGTCGTCGAGGATTAGAACCTTCGACTTGGCCCGCAGTTCCTCGCTGGCCCGACGCTTCCGCGTGGCGAAGTACGCTGCGACGGATGGCTGCGACATGCTTCTTCGCTCCAATTTATTCTTGCACGTATGTACGTACGTGCGCACGGCCTAAGACGACTACGTGCCACCACCAGGAAGTCTCCGAGCCCTCTTCTACTGCGCCAATTTCACGACAACCAGGATGGGAAGATCTGTGCGTTTGCTTCCAGCAGGTTAAAACACACGAGTT
The DNA here is from genome assembly GCA_030522985.1 of Torymus sinensis. Taxonomy (NCBI): domain Eukaryota; kingdom Metazoa; phylum Arthropoda; class Insecta; order Hymenoptera; family Torymidae; genus Torymus; species Torymus sinensis. The sequence goes on along the minus strand of JAPYZP010000403.1, from coordinate 13,755 downwards.
TAATGGGGGAAGAGAGAGAGAGAGCGTGAAAACGACCGTTGAAAAGATATGCGCGCTGCTCCGTTTACGATGTATACTGCGACGCGTGCGTGTGCAACGGTCGTCGTCAGCGCGCTATTTCTCTACCTGCCTGCTGTCTGCCTCCCCTCGTTTGCGCGCGAACGGCCCGAAAAGCGCGCGTATTTTGCGCTGTTGCCACGTCCTTTTCCCGCGCGAACGATCTGAGCGCGCGCGGTCCACGCGGGGGTGAGAGAATTGAGAAATGCGCGCGCAGCGTTGCCACGCGTTGCGACCGGATGGCGCGAAGATTTGAATTGTAGAATTGGAAGATAATGTGGATGATATCATGATTGGTGCGATACTCTAATTCTTGCACGATGAATGAATGAACATGTTTATTTTGAATTTATCCTTTTTTATTAATCCGTGGAAATTGGATTTCCTGGCAATTGGTTGCAAATATATACTGACAAGGAGAGTCCACACCTTCACTGTAAAAAAACCCGGTGTAGATTTACAGTTGATTAGTAAAATTACATATCATCATTTCCACTAGAAAACGGTGAATTCACTACTTTAAACGTTGTAAAATTACAAACTTTTATATTTTACTACGTTTTTATAAAATCTGAACTACATTACAACCACATTGTAAAAATACTACTTGGAAGTAGGTAATTAAAAAGACCTACGTTGAAAGTAGTAATTGATTTACTAATTTCAATGTAGTAAAAATACTAATTTCAATGTAGTAAAAATACTAACTTCAAAGTAGTAATTTACCTGATTTGTATTAATTTTAACACTTTCAACGTAGGTCTCTCTGATTACCCACTTCCAACGTAGTATTTTTACAAAGGTTTTTTGCAGTGCATGCGGGAAACGGATTTTCGCGGGCATTTGAGAGTCGATTTCTGGTGTTCCTACTTTCATCTCATTGGCCCTTTTTCTTGAGATATCGGCAATCTCTTCTCAAATATCCTCTATTTCATTAAAAATGATGTCCTTTCTTATTGACGGTCACATTGCAAGTATTTAAGATACAAAAACGAGCACCAAAGATTATAAAAATAGACACTAAAAGCTAAAATTTAAGCTCGGATTCGTCAAAAAATATTAATTTTTTAGGAAGTAATAAGCAATTAAAGATAGCGTACGAAAATGGTTAAAAATTTGTCTTCATTTTAAGCGATTAAATTAACCATTTTCATACGTTATCTTTGATTACTTGTAATTTCCTGAAAAATTAATATTTTTCAACGAATCAGGACTTAAATTTTAGCTTTTAGTATCTACTTTTATAATCTTCGGTGCTCGTTTTTGTATAAATTACTTGCAATGTGACAGTCAATAGAAAGGACATAATTTTTTAATGAAATAGAGGATATTTGAGAAGAAATTGTCCATATCTCAAGAAAAAGGGCCTATGAGATGAAAGTATAAACACTGGGCTTCATTTTTATGCACCAGAAATCGACTCTCAAATGCCCGCGAAAATCCGTTTCTCGCAGGGTATGGACTCTCCTTGCGAGTGTAATGCATGTTTTAATACAGAATAATATTTAAATAGATTTATAATGAATGAATAATTAATTTATTATTTTGATGAAAGAATGAAATAAGTTATTTACATACTGAATCAAATTTTGTAGGTATATTATATTGTGATTGAATCTTCGATATTTATTTGTCATTGTAACATTACTAAAGTAGTCAACACTGTTAACATTTTTATTGTACAAAAGAAAAGTTTATATTTGGAAATAATTAACTTTTTTATCGCGTGGGTAAATCGTTCAGCTGAACTGCCCACGCAATAAGGCATTTGCGTCACAGTAAAAAATAGTTTACTTTTAATTTCATTATTTTAATTTTAATTCAAACAATCCGTAATTTACCCTTTCCTGAGCATTTCACTGTCCCTCCCACTTGCTCCAATAAAATATTCATTTAAAGGATTAATGACCCATGAATGAAAACGTACCTATACGCACATACATGGTACACGTGAATATTAATATTGCGTCACGCGCACTGAATTGTACTTTAATATTGTGACGTCATCATCGGAGACGCAATATACAGTCGTTAGATAGAACTTTACTGGGTACTTCATCTGCAGTTTATAATATCTGCCGTATAGTGTGTACACATATATCTTCTGGATCAGATCCAAGTTGTTAAATGATAAGATCTTGCAGATAAAAATAAAATGCATTTTTGCTGAGAAATGCACGCGGTTGCGATCCGAGGACAATAGTCGCACGTACGTAGCGATCTTCACCTGTAGAAATGTAAACGTGGAATGGCATACGTCAACGAATAGATACTCGCGCGTCGGCACGAAACATGATCGATGCTGACGATTGCAAGTATGTATGTTAATGTATGTAATCTCATGAGGTAGTTAAAACGGTGTTTACGCTGAGTTTGTCCTTTTACAGCCAAAATAACGATAGTTTAATTGTTAATTATGAATTATGATACTTATTAACAAAAATCCAGATTGATTCATTCAAACTATAACCATTTTTGTTTCTATTTTTGTTCCATTAACGAATCGTATACAAAGTTGATGCACTCGATACTTATTTGAATAAATGAATCAATTAGTGTGGAGAAGAAACTTTGTACGATAAGATAAATGTATTATGTGTAAGTACATAAACACGCAGATTTGATGAGTCCAGTCAGACTGCGTGGCTAATTATAATGAGATGCAGTAATATACCTACTAAATAGTTTGAATTTTTTTAAATTACTTTGCGTTCTCGCGCATTATTTCTTCTACCGTCAGAACGCTTATATGATAATCATAATTGAAAAACCATAAATGCATTTTTTTATTGGATATAATTCCGAAATGAAATTATTTTAATTAAACGTATATACATAAAAAGCAAATAAATTTATTATTAAAATTTCATGAAATTATTTTTTTACTAATATTTTTACAATGAGAATTTTTACGTTTAGAAATGACCGTATGGACTATATCTTGAATGCTGGACTTTCACTGTCTGAGATAAATTTATCGAGCCGATGTATCCACGAGTATCATCATCTCCGCAACGTAAAAAATTATAAAATAAAACTTTAAATGCAAACATAATTCGGTTTATTGCTAAGCTGCACGAGAAAATAATAATTTTGAGGATTTTTTCATTGATATAACTGAACATTTTTTAATCATAATCAATTGAAACGTTTGTTCCTACAGAATTATTATGATATAATAAATTAAACATTAATTGGTTGTCATTCGTCATCAATTATACTGTCAATATGTATTATTCGGACTGATAAGTAAAAAAGGCTTATGGAAATCAACTATCATAGAAATAATTAAATCAATTTATCGCCACAAATTGAGTTATTAAGAAAAGAAATTATCTAATTTAATAGATGAAATTAATATTGCACGGTACATCATTAAAACGTAGTTGCAGGGAATAAATTAAACTTTTCATTATTTTTCTGGTGCAATTTTTAAGTTTTTGGTAAACGTTAAAAAATAATATCTTCAAAAATAAAGTTAAATTGTGTAAAAAAAAAAAAAAAAAAAAATTAATAAAAAAAGAGGAAAACTAAAAAATATTTAGAGCTTTGGTTCGGAGGGCTATGAACGATACGATTAGATGAAAATTACGCCTACAGACATGCAAACCCGAGAGCTCGATAAGTGAATAGGTCAAAGAACATCACGTGGTACACATTGACACGCTTTTTACATATGGTAGCGCATACCTACACAAAAGAAACACTGTAGAATCTTCACTATAGTTCAAGAAAATTCTATCGAAAAAAAATTAATTTAGGCAATATAATTCAATAGCTAACATTACAAAAAATACTTTATCTTATTTACAATCAAACTGCGAATTAGGTAATTGTTAAAAAATAATTTTTTATCGCGATAAAAATCGATATATTGCTGACTGAAAATCTATGCGATATTTCGGGTTTAAGTTTATTTTGATCACTGAAAAATAAATTTATGCTACAATAACTCAGCAGAGTCACCTGCCGGCTTGTTTCATCGCTTTCAGCGATTATCGTCACGAGCCCCTGTGGCCTAATGGATAAGGCATCGGTCTCCTAAACCGGGGATTGTGGGTTCGAGTCCCACCAGGGGTACAACAAAATTTTTTTGCAAGATATTTTTGTTATAAACAAATTTATAAACACTCACGCAATTGATAACGCGAAACGATTACGACCGTCAAGATATATTTGTTTTTGTGTAATAAACCACTTTTGATAATTTTTTTTTTCATTGAATAGGCTCGTCGAATTTAAGAAAAATATATTTTATTCATTCTTATTTACACTTTGTTTTCATAATGAGAAATAAATCGGGCGGATGGGTCGGAAACGCCTTTAACCCATTTCGGCATCCAATAATATGGAATGAAATGCTCGGCACAGCCTTCATAGTGCGATTCGAAAACAGTCCTGAAAAAAAAAAAAAAAAAAAAAAAAAAAAAAAAAAAAAAAGAAAAAAAACAAAAAAAAATCACCTAGATAAAGAAAAATAGAACTTAGGATTCGGATTTACGAAATTAAATTATATGCCTAATTTCATTTGGAATATTTATAATTACATAAACAAATAAAAAAAATTACCTATAGTAATAGGCTTCTTTGGTTTTTGGAGTACAGTGCGGATATTTTTCATAAGCCGTTTCTAGATCCTCGATCTGTACTTTGTCTCGTATGATTTCATCAATAATTTGAAACAGAGATTTTTTAACAGACGTTACGCCGTCGCTAAATGCTTCTTTTCCTCTCCATAAAATATTTGATGGCAGTAATCCAGATCCATCAAATGCAGATCTAAGTAAATGTTTCTCCACTCCATCTGGAAATTTTATGATAATTTTAATGACCTAATTAAGGTTTTTTCTAAAAATAAAAATTAAAAAATAATATATTACTTTGTGGTTGTCTCAAAGATGGGTCAAGAGAAAGATAATAATTAGTAAACTGTAAATCCAAAAATGGAACTCTTAATTCTAAACTCCAGGCACTAGTTGTTCTGTCAGCACGCAAACCATCATAGAGGTAAATGTCTTTTAATAATCTCAGAGATTCTTTGTGACCGTCATATGCACTTGGTGCATCTCTGAAGTAAATATAGCCTTGTGCTAGTTCATCAGCACCTTCCCCACTAAAGATCACAGTAGTATCTGTGTTATTTTTAATGTATCTCGAAATTAAATACATTCTGAAAATAAAATATAATTAATTATAATAAATTATACATATAATTATGTTTATTTTTATTTTCTGAAATATAAAATATTAAAATACGATACCCAATAGAAGCCCGAATTGTTGTTATATCAAATGTTTCCAGATAATAAATTACTTTTTCAAGAACATCCGTGATATCTTTTTGTGTGATAATTATTTCATGATGTTCAGTTCCAATGTGATCAGCAACCTAAATATTTTATCTATGTTAACAGATGTCTGATTTTTTACACTATGAAATAGGTAAAAAATAAAATAAAAATTTCAAACCTGTCTGGCTGCTATGATGTCTGGACTGCCTTCCATACCAATAGAGAAGCTTTGAATTTTGTATGACAAGTTATGTTGTTTGGCATATTTTACAAGAAGAGCAGCAACCAAACTTGAATCTAAACCCCCTGACAACATACAACCTATCCTTCTGTCAGCCATTAAACGTTTTTCCACAGCAGCCGAAAACAATTTTCTAATATTCTCATGAATATCTTTGGAACTCAAATCTAATTGCCAGAATGGTTAAAATTAAAAAGATGTAAGACTGGATATAAATTTTTAATGAAATGATTAAAAATTACCATTCCATGGTACAAAAGGCACAAAACTAGGCTTTTGCCCTGGTTCATGAAACCGTTCTTGCCTGACAAACTTTACAAGCCCATCTTCCAAAATATCATATTCTTCATATGTACCAGGAGGAAAAGGTTCTACAACGTGATCACCAGTCAATAATTTTGCAACACCTGCTATGGCCTACAATTTCATAAAAAAAATGATTTAAAATAATAAATAAAAATGTGTACGTTTAAAACATGTCTTTTACAGAAAAAAATGACTCACTTTAGCTTCAGATGCCACAGCCAACTGTCCATTTTTGGTGACTACTCTGAAAAGAGGTCTCACACCGTACGGATCCCTGCCAAGTAGAATTTTCCTTTTTTCAATATCTAACAAGCAGAATGCAAACACTCCATCCAAGTTGCTGCATACTGCATCAGCTCCTTTTTCGGCATACAGATGCGTTAACACCTCAACATCACACTTGGTTACATATTGGAAACCAAAGTTGTCCTTCAGCTAAACAGAATGATGCAATAGCATTAAACTTTACTATATAAACCTAACATTGATTACACATCCAAAATCACTGACTTGGTTAAAAAATGATATTTTAAATTGATATATTAACACCAGAAAATTTGTACTTACCCTGTCGCAGTTGTAAATTTCCCCATTGCAGAGCAAAAACAGCATGGGGTACTTGTATACCCTGATGGGCTGCATTCCGCAGAGACTGTCAACAATTGACAACCTGTGGAAACCCAGGTAGGCATTCTGCAATCCAACAAGCATATGTTCACATTATAGTCACCAGCTCGTAAAACAAGCAACGACAATACACGCTGGATAGACACGTGCGAATTCGCTTACCTTGACGCGCGCATCGTATTCAATTTTAAAGGCATCGGGGCCTCTATGGGTGATCTTGGAAAAATTGTCGCACACGCAGGTGAGTGAATTGGTGTCGAGACCGAAGAGAGCCCATAATCCGCACATGTTGACTGACGATTATTCTCCTACTTGGCAGTAGCGAGCCTCGAGGTGTACTAAACTGGCCAGGCCGGCTGCTTCGATCGGCGGCTACTTTATGCGTTCGCTGCAATTTGGCTCGCCACGGTGACGCGCGAAGGTACCACGTGGAAAGTGATGTGCGTGCGCTGCAGCGGCGGCAATCGTTTCCGTTGCCCATCGATGACGGTTCAAGAAAGATGCTTTCCTTATAGATCATCATACTCGCACGCGCACAAGTCACAATAGGTATAGCTCTGCACAGTAGCTGTGTCGCTGAATATGCGTGGGAATCGCTGTGCTCCGAAAAGTAGATTAATTTTCTTCGATTATGGAGGCTATGCGGCGGTTCGCGCGGTTTCGCTGCCATCGCGAAGGAAGTCCGCTATATATATGATGAGCGCGAAAAGTAAAAGTGATGGCCGGAGGTGGTACCTATATATACCACCTACCTATACTTATTATCACGATAAGTAGATTGAATCTCGTCCGGTGTTTGCGACGGCTACTGTCTGGCACGATCTAAACTTTATCTACTTCGTTATCGACGTACCATATATAATAACTAATAAGCAGCTAGGAAGCAATTAATTACCTATATGTTTGATAAGCGAAGAACTTAAGTGTTATAAGCTATAGAATTATTAGTTGTGAAATCTGAGCGATTTTATCATTTTTATACCGTGGCATTGGTACAAGGTTCGATTCTTATCGAATTCTGAGACGCAAAAAATAAGTAGATAATGACGGGGATCAATATGACACTTTTGGACGTGCACTCTTCCGATCTGCCGAACTTATATATTATAAACAATTAAATACTAATTATCTATCTACTGTATTTTTTTTACATTACAAGTAAAGCAATAAATTGATATTTCAATTATTTATATCTATGGGTAGGTAAATAATATTATTGAGTTTCTCTGATTTTTTTCTTTCAGCACTGAAAATTGTAAAAGTTTATAATATAAATTTATTATGCACCTGGGAAGTAAAGTAGCTGCCGCGGCCTCCCGCGAAGGCAGTAATTCGTGTGGGCTTCATAATAGGAAAGTGTCTATCCGAACCTCTCCCCTGTAGAATTCCGTGTAAAAAAATATTCAAATGACGACTTTAGATAATTTCCCGTTATCTTCCGTGAGATTCGCGGTTATCTGAAACATCCCGTATGAATTCGTGTTGTATTTTAACTATTTACCGTAAAAAACTGTTGCTATATGACAGAATATGCGCTACAGACCTATTTTGCCGTAAAGCCACGTTTCCAATATTCCGTGTCAGTCCGCGAAAAGGAATATGGTCATCATACCGGCCTCTGATTGGCACGTATCGTGCTTTTGCGTGAATTGGCAAAATGGCAACATGTGCCGTGAAGCTCCGCCTGCAATATTCCATAAATTGCCGTGATAATATTCCGTGTCCCGTATAAAAAAGCAAAAAGACCGCGGGGGAGACCCGGGCATGACGGACATATAGGCTATTTTTTCGGCATGGGCTGTAGCGAAAATTCCGGGGAAATTCTGGTACACAGCTGTTTATGTTACTAGCATTTAAATGGCACTGTGTGAGCGGTGCTTGAGTGATAACTTCGCCGAGAAAACTAAATATAGGTGCAGCCCGGCAGGCCCCGGCCAGCTTACGACGTCGCCAAGTAAGATAAGAAAGTGAGTCTTTTCTTCGCTCCTATCATTCAACGAACTCCAAAATACATATAGGCTATTGCATTTTCTCATACATTAACAAATCCATTGTCTAAAATCAAGAATAATTATTTTTTACATTTTTTATTAAGCAACAAAATTCTTTATGCACATATGGGCAAAATGGACACCTAATCATTGGGATTCATTAATTTCACATTAATAATAATGTAAAACATTGCTAATCTATGAATTTATCATGCTTCTATTTTTTTGTTATACAGTCTATTTTTAATTAATTTATCACAGAGTGTCACTCTTGCTTGGCACGTTTTGAAAATTTCGAAATTTTGTGAATTTTTTTATTTTTTTTAGCACTTTCTCAGAGCTGTAGTGGCATAATTTTTTTTTTTTTTTTTTTTTTTTTAACTAAGTTGCATTAAAATTATTATAGTTTTTTTTTTTGATTAAGTCGATTTTTATTTTATTTTCCCTAGGGTGTGTCCCGTCTTGCTAATTTTTTATTTATTATATGTCTTTTCATTTTCCCTTAAGGTGTCCTTCTTGCGCGGGTCTCCCTTACTATTTTATTTGTTGCTAGTTCTTCTAAACATTGAAATTTATAATTATGTTTTGCTAGACAAAAGTCTATACATGGAAAAAATAAACTGAATGAAAATCTCTTCTACACTTTTGGTTCTTATAGGTAGATTTCATCAGATACTTCATCACTACTTAGTTCCATTGAAAAATAAATACAAAATTCTTCCTCCTCAAACCAATCCTTCTTTTCCCGTACAATTGTTACTATAAGAAATCGACAAATATATTGCGGAACTGATACTATAACTTTACTTCATGCTTTTTTTTAACACCTTTATATATGGATAGCTGACGTATAATCTACTGTTAACTTATAGGCTTCTAGCTATAATTTCTCAGTATATATACGACCGTATAGTACTGCAACTTGTTTTCATCAAATTTTCTTACATATAATGTAAACAATTATAGGTCATAGAACGCCATCGCTTTATCGAACGCTACTGCGCCTTCTGTCTGTCATCTCCTTCATCATTAATTATATAAAAATTCTCAGGAACTTTTACTTTTATGTCACTTTTTTTTTTAAGTAATTTATTGCTGCTATTTACTGGTACCCCTCGTGAAAATATGATATGAGATCTCATATGAAATTGTAATTGAGATCTTGAAAAGATCTCAAATGAGATCTACATGAGAACTCATATGAGATCTCGTATGAGATTCTATTACGAATTTCAGAAATTAAATCTCATGAGAGATCTCATATGAGATCTAATTTCTGAAATGTTTTCATTTAATAGAAAATTGTAGAGGAGATCACATATGAGAACTCACATGAGATCTAATGTGTGAAATTCGTAATAGGATCTCATATGATGAGTTCTCATGTAGAGATCTCATTTGTGATCTTTTCAAGATCTCAATTACAATCTCACATGAGATCTCATATCATATTTTCACGCGAGACGTGCGGAGCACATAAACCAGAGAGGGTGTAGTAATAGCAAACCAGTCCTGTAAACCATATTAGTGTGCCACGCGAGCCCAATACGAAGCATATATGTAAAAAACTGTCAAAAAAGGTCTATTTTTTAAAAATTGAGTTTTTTACATGCTCCGAATTGGACATAAGTAGCACACTAATATGGTTTACGGGACTGGTTTTCTACGCAAAAATTGAAGCTTTTACACCACGTCTCGTATATTGTAGGTCCCACGCACCGCTAATAGCAACAATATTACTTTTAAAAAATGTGACATAAAAGTAAAAGTTCCTGAAAATTCCCATATACAATATCAATCTTAGACATAAAAATGAGATTTGCTATTATATGTGTAAACAAAATGTGTTGTTACCTCCCGGACTATTATCAAGTTTCCATACACACATCTCTGGTATTAAGTATTCCTATACAAGGTATAGATATGGACTCTGCCTTATGTACAACGGCGTTCCGTTTAAGTCTATGGGCCTGACATCGTAGTCCACTCTATCCACTCACTTTGCAGAGATCAGTCAACGAAGTCAGTCGAAGCGTTATTATTCTATAAGTATCCAGTATCATTGTTATCAGACTATAATTCGGTATTTCACATTCGTAAGTAAAATATATAAGTTAGTACTACATTTTTTTAAATAGTCTTAATTCACAATATTTATGTTGAGCGTTACCTATACGCAAAATAGATTTTGCAGGTAACATGAGAAGCTTACATATATCACTTTTCGTAAACGCGAAGATGACTGGAAAATTCAAACGAAAAATTTGTTGTCGAAAAATTATTACTTTTTCTACATATCAAGTCCGTCTATAGGCATTTGTAATATATATATATATATATGATGATATTTGAGATGCATTCCGGAAATCGACATTGCTCGTTTTCAAGTATTATGGTGATTTTTTTCTTAACATAATCATAATACCTAATTGAAGGTTGTTGCGATTGTATCTTCAGTGACTATGGTACGAGAAATCATCATAATTGCAATTAGTGTATTAGAATTCTATTAAAAGTTTCGTTTCGTATGAGCATATAATACAATCAATTTTCATTAATCTTTATCTGCGACGCTCCTCGAATGCTCATATGAATATGCCGGTGGCTTTTCAGGAATCCGACGATCCACTTCAAGAAGATAGAAATGTCGGGGCCCCATCAATGCATCTGCAGGACCAGCCGCAGTTCCCACCGTTCATACCGGCCGAACCAGCGTTCTGGTTAGCCCAAGTCGAAGCGCGGTTCTTCCGCGTCGCACGTATCACGAATCAGCGCGAGCGATTCGATCACGTCCTTCTTCACACGAACAATCTGAACTTACTGTATGAGATCAAGTCCTTCATTCGTTATTGTCATAACATGTATAATGTTAATTTAAATGATGTACCGCTCTGGGATTTGCTCAAAGACAAGCTCAATAGGAGTTTGGTCTGCGAGACGTTACCCCATCTGTCTTATGATATATATTTTGGAATATTTCCCTTGAAAAGTGACATGTTATTAATAACTGTTACTTTTGGCGTCATTAATTAGCAGGTAGATTTTTTCTATTTGCTTATTCTCAACTTAACTAAAAATTAATTTTATTTTATAATAATCTTGATGATGGCCTTTTTTTAAACAATTTTAAGTTGAGATGTGGGTGAATTTTTCAATTACGTAATTGGAAAAAACTTCAATTACATCTTGTTGAAGTTTCCATCAGAAATTTTTAACAGTGCAGACATCGACACGGACAACGGCGAAGATGATCGAGTGACACGCACAAGAAGAGCGACACGCCGGACAAATCTGAACGTTATTGTACGAGATATAGAAGATCGAGTTTTTAAGTTGAGAGTTAAGTACAAAAATACGCCAACAATCGGCTACAATCTTAAAAATGTAATGATTTTTGTTTTATTTATTAAAATCAACTTCGATTAATTAAATGTATTATATATCTATGAATGCATTGTAAATTAATTATATTCCTCAACTAAAAAAGATGCAAGAATGAAGTGTAATTCAGCTACATAATCAATCATCCAAGAAAATGAATAAACTAAGGTATAAAGTAAAATTGATATTATGCAATAATTACAGAAATGATTGTTATACTAATAGTATTTTAACTATATATATAAATGGTCCCATATCAATTTAATACTTATTCTTTGTCAAATTGAAGATGGAAACTTAAACGACAGAAACAAGGAATTTTCAAAAATAATACAAATTATAAGGGCTTAATTGAAAACAATACAAAAATTCCTATACAAAGATATATATCTAAGGATCAATATTATGAAGAAAATAGAAAGTATATATATATACTATCATATATATTACAAAATTAAGAAGTAGACTAGATAAAAGTAAATAAGTAAAAAATTCGCAAATACATAAAACTAGAATATATTACCATTCTACTACATATAGGTACATACTTGAAATTAAAAAAAGTTATTTTCATTTTTGTTATGAAAAGCTCAAAATTTTACATTTTTCTCTTACTTTTGTGTCATTAATTTGCACTCTACTTCTATATCAGTACTCTACTTCTATACTCACAAAATTATCGTGTGGATCATTAATATTATAAGATTATAACTAAAAAGGCAGCATATTTTATGGTTTCCTTTATTTTGTTTATATTCATGCATTATTTATAAATTATACTTTTGTGTTTCTTCAAATATGTAAATGTAAATAAACAATAATAGTGAATTAAGACGATAACGGCATTAATTTATTAGCATTATTTATGATCTTAACTATGTAGTCACGTCATTATTTTGTTGATTTACTGCTTAAATTAAGTCCAGAACATATAGTACACATTTTTCGAGGCTAATTTTCAGAATGCGCAAAACCTTTGTTCCATTTTAGATACCCCTTGATTTCCATATCAGAGTAGTGGAATAGTCAGAAACACATTGATAAGTATAGTCCAACTATTCCATCCAAACGGGCGTCCCACTACTGGTGGTGTCCGTACCACACCAACGAAAAAATACATTCTTTTTTTAAATATAAACCTCAAAACACGAGCTATCTGTTGAGGTAATTAGTTTTGATGTAAGGTTAGTCGGGGTAATTCGGCCACTTCGCTAATTCGGCCATTTTTCTAGTTCGCTATCTTCACGTATCCAAAAGCTTAAATAATCGATATCGCCAGCTTCCAAATATGATAAATATATGTTTTGTACAGTTTTTAATTATTTAAAAATGATCATTACATTCTTATGCAAGATTCTATTATCAAATTTCAACGAGTAGGGAGTCTTATAAAGTCAAAAAAGCAAGAATTTCGTTTATAGTCGAAATATAAGCTAAAAAACCTAATTGAAAGTGATACGTACGGGCAGAAAGGTGAGACTTTTTCCATGAATTTAGTATGGAAGTAATATTAAAAATTATTTTTTTTTGTATTTTGTAGAAGCAAAATACTTTCGCATCTATAATTCACCTAATTCGGCCAATCTGTAAATAAAATGTGATCTAACAAATATAAGAAGGTGTGAAAATCGTATTACTTTCACGAAGTCATTTATATGCCTTTTTTCTCAGAAGAAACTTTAAATATATGATTAGCAATAATAAATTTCATTGATCAAAATGAATTTTTCGTTTAGTTTACGGAGATTCCCATATAGAATTTCAAAATCATTTATAGAATGCATTATAATGAAAAATGAATTCCTTTATTTCCTTTATACTAAGAATTATTCATAGGAGTTAACTTCTATTAATAATTAAA
>JAPYZP010000402.1:0-44084 GCA_030522985.1 Torymus sinensis | reverse complement strand
CTCTCTCTCTCTCTCTCCCTCTTATCGGTGAACGCGGCGGCGGCGACGACGTTGTCGTTGTCGTCGTCGTCGTGTTGCCCGATGAGGTGCATTCCTCGAGTTCCTTTACCCGGTCTGCTCCTTTTTCCCCGCGCTCGCACCACAGAATGAAACCCATCTGGTGTTGTTCCTAGCGAGCGAGAGAGCAGCGCTCGCGTTCCGTTCTTTTTCCCCGCTTTTTTTCTCGATATTGTTTCGTTTTCTTTTGCAGAGAGCTGCATCACACTCTCCAGAGGAGAACGTGTGCGAAACGTTGTTCTTTTGCCTTTCTTTTCCTTAACTAGATTCTCTAAACAGAATGTCCGGCGTCGTGCGGTAGACAATCGCTGAACGACGTTCACATAATAAACCTGTCAAAGGTCTCGGATGTGCAGGTGAAGAAGGAAGTCAGCCCGACGACGCAGGAGCCGCCACAGAGCCTCAATCTGCAGAGGCTAAACACGCGGGTTCGCAACCAGATCGAGGAGAAGAAGAGGATGGTTAAGGCTCTGCAGGCCGGAGTGTCGCCCGAAGGGCAGAAATTGTACATCGCCATCTCCAAAACCATCAGCGACATCACATGGAACGGACCCAACATTGTGGTCTGGGACAAAGTCACCATTATACCACCCTACAAAGTAGAGAACGTACAAGGGAACTCGGATGACAAAGCATTCACTCACATAAAGAAAGTGGTAAGCTGCCTAATTCTCATGCGTTTCCTACGCTTAATGTTTTTTTAATGAGTTTGTCTGTAAGGGCCCAGTTAAATAAGCATAGATAATGAGAATGCTTCTATTTATGCTAAATGACTAGACTAAAATCTGTAATTTACAAGTTTGCTAAGAGAAATATAAGTCGTCAATGTTTACTTTAAAATGATTGTTCAAGTAATTAGCCAAAAGCCTTTGAGATAAGATAATTTGTCGAGCATTATGTTTTATTATATTAGGGTTATTTATTTTATCATGGATGCTATATTTTGCTTCTCTTGTTTAGGTGGAGAAACATATGAGAGACACAGCAGCTGCCGAATCACAACAGAAAGATCCATCTTCACAATCACAGCAGCAAACACAGAAAGGCAACAGCACGCAATAGGAAATGAAAGATGCGCCGCAGAAAGGAAAGCCGACATTCTTCCTGCAGCGTTAATTATATTTATGGGAATTATGAAGACATGGGGGGGAAATTATTTGCAAGAACGAAAAAAAAAGAATAATAAATGAAGTCTACCAAAAATAAAAAATCAAGAAAAGAACAACAACTTACAATAATGAGCCTATGAAGAATCGTGATTTATTCTACTTTGCATTTTGATCGTACGGATGATTAAGGAGAAAGCATTATAAGCACGATCAATGATACCAGAACACATAATTATGCAATACAAGAGCCGTCAAAGGATTGCACGACGATTTTTAGCTACTGAGAGCTTTGACTTCTACACAAAATAGATCCATTAGAAGTTCTCGACAAGTCGGCGATATACGATCATGCGTGTATGAGTGCTGAAGCAGGCGTGTTTGCTAGTTTTAGTTGTACATTGTTACGGAAAAAATGCGTATAGTAGTTGTTTAAAGATCATTAAGCATTCAGGTGAAATAGGGGGGGGTCAAATGAACAGATGATCTAATGAGAGAACGAGGGAGAGCGAGAGAGAGAGAAAGAGAGAGAGAGAGAGATATGTTATTAACCATCGTCAACTGCCTGAATGACTTTGGCGATGCTTCGCGTCGGAGCTCGTCGAATCGCTTCGTTTACCAAATTCGATAGGAAAAATAATATGGAAGAGAGAAAAAAAATAATGATGAAGAATCGAGATGGAAAATCACATGGGGAACCACAGGGAAGACACGGGAAATCGATCCATTGGACTTCACCACGCCTGTGTTCAGGCACGAGGTGCATTTCACGCTCGAGGAACTACGTGCGCTCGCAAGTGCGCGCCATCATCGAGTAGTCACGTTGCCCTCGCGCAGGTGGAATCCAGCAGTATCTAGGCAGATTACATACCCCCCGCTTCGGCCTACGCAAGGGCACTGGCTGCCGCCAGTTTACAGTGCAACATTCAATCGTTTTAATTAATTTAAGGGTGTCTGCGGGAGATTTTTAATAGAGGGATAAAACTAAGCAACGGAGAACTTTGCTAGTTCAAGCTAAAATGCGCCCCGTGCCTCGTACCACTTTTGAATGTCTGAGAAAAAAACTGAAAGAATTACGATGAGAGAGAGAGAGAGTAAACAAAACAACTGCATCAAAAAAAAGACAGAAATAAATGTAATATAAATTCCATAAAACTCGATTAAACCTTTTATCTACTGCCTTCTTTATTTATAGAACCTTATACACATGTCAATTCTTATACAATGAAAATGATTCAACTTTCATTTTCATCTTGTTCTTCAACTTCTTTTGACACAGAGTTCGCATTATCTGCGCGTACGATGTTCGTCAAGTCGTGTGTAACTCTGGCAATTCGTGCGGCTGCCTTAAACTTTATCGCTGCTCGTTGCTTTTCCATGCGTTTTTTCCACTGCCGAGTAAAAAAAAAAGTTAGTTATGAAACTCGGTTATCTCTGAGGTGAAATTGATTATAAAAATTCGTTTATCTTGTTCTGACGTCAAAATCATTTTAATGTTTTTGCAAAAATAATAGAAAATATTTGATTTGCCTTTTTCAAAATTTGAAGTAAAGTAAAGAAATTTTTTTTTAATACCTTATTATTTTTTAAATAAATTTCATTTTTAACAAAATTAGCTAAATTCAACGCGCGTATTATTTATTTGCTGTTTATTTGTTGTTTTTTAATAAGTTATCAACATGAGATCAACTTTGTTCCAATTAATTTAAATTATACAATAATAACGTAAGTATAATAAATAAAATAATGAAATTTTTCTTATACTATTTTAATTAAGTATACAGATTTAAATACTCAAATTCAAATATTAAACCTTCAAAATTCAAACATATTAGATTTTGGCGCTTATTCTATGTAGACCAATCAAATGAGTCGACAACTAATCAGAACAGTTTGATTATGATGACTAGGTATTTGAGTATTTCATGCATCATTTTGAAGAGAGGATATTTTTCGTACCCAATCGCATGATTTCATAATTGTTTACATTATAGACTTAGGTATAGTGCAGTTGCATCGAGCTATAAACGAGTGCACAATAGAATCGAAACAGGAACCGTAGTGAGTTCGATAGTTATCTGGAATCGATAAGTCGAAACACTTGTTGGATATTCTACCTTTAGTAATTTCACACTTAAAACACTTTTAAAAGATAGAAGTTTTGCTAGTTATTGTATAATTGTTGTCCAAACTTTATAAATATATAATTTTTATTAAAAAATATGTTAATTTTTTTAGAAAATACAATATAAATCGAACAGCAAATGCAGTATCGATTACTTAGATGATTTTATCTGAATTATCTTTAAGATTAATTCACAATATTATTATTTATTAACTAAAAGAAAAATTATTTAATATTTTCACTAATAAGGAAATTATTTTTGCAACCCTTTTTGTAAGACTATATAGTTAAAACAATTTTTGTTTAAGAAGAAAAATGAAAAATCTGATCGAGGTTATCTAACTTCTCATCTGCAGATAACTATCTAAAAGGTCGAAAGCCCTTATGCCCACAATGCTGCTGGCTGCAGTAGTTTTCGCGCATTTCACGAGTGTTGTTCAAGCTTCCAAAACAAAAAAATTAAAATATTAGTTATTGCTTTATTATTTTCAAGTGACAGTGAACAATGTGGAAGACTACAGAAAAAGGCCGAAAATGATGAACCACAGCACATTATGGGAATCGTAATATCGGCGTTTCGCCACACGCCGGAAAACTAACCAAAAAATAGGTTTGTTTTTTTGCTTTATTTTAAAACATTTTATTGTATTAAACGTAAATTTATTTTTATTATTTGCGAAATATTATTATTTTGAAAATGGCAAAGGTTCTATAATACTTTTGTATGTTATACTTTAACAATTATTATAATAATACCGTAATCGTTATAACCACAACAATTGCACGCACCTTTTCGTCACGCGATGGTAAATTGGCAAGGTAATCTATCATTTCTGGTTTGTGTGAATCAGCAATTGCTAATACTGATACACATCCATCAACAGTTCCTAAAACTATTCCCCTGCCATCGTATGTACTGTCAATTGCACTTAACTCAGCTTGTACTCGATAATTAGCTACCATTTCACAGTCAGAAGATCTGTTAAATTTTAAATGAAAAAATTGCTTTAGAATAGATTTTAAATATTTGTTATTTTATATTTCATTTTTTTTTTATCATAATATGATGATACCTGAATACTCTTATCGTTTTTCTACCACTGTGATAATATAGGACATATTCGTCTGTTCTATTAAACATTGAAATAATCGTAAAAACACCTTCTGCTACTTTTGGAATATATGTTTTTACAGTTGTACCTTTTCTTAATTCAATAAGTTCCAAGCCACCCCTAATAGAATTAAAAAAAATTAATAATTTTTGATGATATAAATTTTTTATTTTCATTACCTGCTAGGAGCATATAAAGTATATTTCCCGTCTTTGCTTATATTACCACTCCATTTTGGTACCGATCTAATTATTTTTTTCTTACCAATATCTAATATACTTCCTTTATCAGATCCAATAATACCGACCCACTGGGCTTTATTTGGCATCGGAACAATAGAAATAATATCCTTAAACAACAAAGTTTTTTCAATTATTATGCAAACTTTTTAAATAGTTGGTTAATGCATTAATTAAAATTATACCTTAAATCCTGGTATTTTAATTGGTATTTTGCTTATATTAGCACCAGTTTTAGCATTATATACCATAACAAAATCTTTAGTACTTTTCTCAGCACCAGGTACAACGATATGTGAACCATCTGATGTCATAACAACTTCTCTAAATGGAACACCTGTATTACTTCTTACAGGATATTCAAACGTGTACAATGTAGTTCCATCTACAAAATAATAATATAATATACTGTTATAAAATTTTCTATATATAGATGAGTAATTGATATAATAATTAGATAGACGGAAAAAAAATGTATATTTCGATTCAGTTTTCAATTTACCAGGTATACTCCTCATTATAAATATAGCTGTAGTTTTAATTGATTCCACTCCGGGAGGGTTGCTTGGTCTAGATACTGTTGCAAATTTGGAACCATCATGTATAAGCATTAATTGTCTTACATCTGGTTGTTCTTCCTTAAATAACACTTGTTCTGTGATGCGATTCCAAATTAACACGTTTCCTGATTCAGTTGAAATAATGAACCTAGAAAAGCATTAGTCAATATCTATATATTTTTAATTCTAATATTTACGCAATGGTATCTTACTTTCCATCATGAGTAATACATGCATGAGTTACAATGGCTCCTAAAGGACTATCTGCTAATTTTGAAATTAACTTGCCAGCTTGCAAATCCCATACACCAGCGCAGCCTCTAGTTACAGTTACTGCAAGATTGCAGTGTTCTGCTAAACTGTTAATAATTTATTTTTAACTTTATGATTTTCAAATTTATTTTGAATCAATAACTATGTACATAATTAATCCTTTCTATAATACCTAAGAGAGTCTATTGGTAGATCATGTCTATCAATAACATGTACTTGTTCAAAAATATTATTTATATTCCATACTTTGACACTTCTGTCGATGCTCGAAGTTATAACACTATTCCAAGGTTCAATTGTTAATGCTTCCAGTTGAATGATTCTTGCAAAATGCGCATCTAAAACTTTTACTAATTCAGAAGTCTCCAGACTCCAAACATACAAGCTCTTTCTATTTAAAAAGAAATTTAAGCAAATATAGTGTTTTAATTTTTATTTATAATTTAATACATGATATTAAATACCTCACACCAGCAACTGCATAATTTTTTTTACCACTTATCATAATAGAATTTGAAGACATCATTTTTGTACTAATATTTCTTACTCCATTTGGAAGCATTAAAACGTATGCATCACTGATACTATCTAAAAACCAAACGACAAATCCATTTCCGGTAGTACCCAATAATGTTTTGTCTTCTTTATTAAGTTTTAATTGTAACATATATTCGACATCATCATTATAGGCTCTTGGTAAATCTAATGCCTTTTGCCAACATGTAGATGATTCATCCATAGTATATTTTGTTACTTGAAAGATGTCATTCGTAGTACACGTGTATAATGTTTTTTTATCTTTTGTCATAACCATGGCACTTAAGAGTTGTCAAAACATTAAAATTAAATTATTTCGATTTTTACATCAATATTTTAGTTATTATTGAAAAAGCTTATATATTTATTCTGTCGATTTAAATTTATTTTTATAATTAGTTATTGCAAAGTACCTGTGAAATTCAAATGGTTCTAGAGGAATTTTATTTTGATATGTATACAATAACATTGTAGAGCTATCGAGATATCCAGACCAAAAAATTATTCTGTAATCATCCAATGTTGTATATTCTAATTCTAAAATCACGCATTAAAAAAGTTTCATTCAACAAAAGTCATATAGCCTATAAATAATAAATCACTTATACAATAAAACATCAACAATCCATTTACCTAAAATAGACCATTTGCTCGTATCTTCCGGACTCTCGTGTCGACCGACTAAATTTCCTCGCAAATCAAATCGACACCAGTTTTGCTTACCGTATATAAATGCAAATTGATTCATCAAATGCACACCGCAAACGTCTTGTGGCGTTTGCATTTCCTCCACTTCTACCTCCATTAACGGATTATCAATAATAACAAACTCACTCGTTAACGTATTCAATACCACAGACTACAAATTAAAACATAATAAATTATATCACCTTTTACACCAAACTCCTAATACTTATATAAGAAATACCTGATTATTATTTGTGTACGCAGCCGCGTATCTGTTATCCGGACTAAGAACTAACTGTTGCATTATCCCCTCAATTCCCGGATTGACATCCCTCGTCATATCGCTCGTGCTCAAATCCCAGGTGATAAATTTATTCGATATAGAAACCACGTAACGATAATCCGAAGTGATGCAAAATCCAAAAACCGCAAACTGATGTCCTTCCAAGGAATACTGAAAATTACATATATTTTTTTAAAGCCATAGTATATCAACTTGGCGTATTTCAATCACATTTTATTGAATATAAAAGCACATATAGTTGGGAAAGGATCGTACTTTCAAGGGACCACCAGGTGTATGCAAGCAATGATACAGCGGAAGCAGAGCGCAATCTTTGGCACCGTCGGTGTCGCAAGCTCTCAGCAGCATGCGCACGTTCACATTGTTTCCGATCTCCGGTAGCAGTCGTCCGACAAGTTGCGGCGCCAGCATGTCCGGGTGGTTACCCAGAATGGCTCCGCCTAAACGCAACGCGTCGGCTACCAGCATCAACTCTCTAAATTGGATAAAAATTAGTTTAATTGTTTTGAAAAAAATTATTCGAATGAAGATTTAGAATTTTTTTTTCTCTTATCGTTACCTCTTCAAATTCTTATCTTCTATATTACAATAAGCGTCCTCGAAATCCGACAAAACCGCCTGCAGCGGGCAGGAGCTTAGCTTTGCGTGCAGCCACTCGTAGTTAAATAACACGTTCTCAAACAAGTCCTTAAAGCGATGCGCTCGAACCAAATGAAAGGGTAGCTCACTTTCAAGTGATTCAATTCAAATTTAAAATTTAATCAATGAAAATAGTGCGTGTAACCTTTCTGAGATTATATCTCGTGATTTTTCCTTCTTTCGAATAAAAAGCTAACGGTTGTTCCGGCACCTTTCGATCGGCCACACCCTCTTTATCTTGAAGATTAAACCTTTAGATAACAATATCATACAAGCAAAAATATTAACCCTTGAAAAGCTTCTCTTTCCTCGCGTGTCATCTTATATTCTTTAAAAGCAAAAATTGCCTCACCTATGCCTCTGTATCTCCGTATACTTGAACGGCTTGGGGTTCCCTCCACCCCAGATGCCCAGATAATAATCCGCGATCATCGAGTGAAAGTACGTCGCCAGATTCATGTTCTTAAAGTACCTCTCCTTCGCCGCGTCCCTGAACTGCCTGTGATACCAGTTGAGCACGCTCACCCCGTCGGCCTCGCGCTCGCTCAGGTAATTCGGCAAATCGTTCCTGATCCTCGTCCACAGAAGGGGCGGTATCCTCCTGACCGGTGGCAAATGGTACTGATAGACGTCGTCGAGGACCTTGTCGTCCAGCGATATGAGATCCTCGAGCTCGGACTCGGATAGACCGGATTTAGCGGCGGTGATGTAGGCGAGCGCGTGGAAGACGAGGATCTTGCCGTGCTGCTTCTCGATACGCTCGAACAGCATCATTATGCTGTCCATGACGGTGTTGGCGAGGTGCGTGTCCGCGGGTTTGGTGTAGCTGCGCCAGCGGCAGATCTCCGCGAACACGAGCTTCACGAAGATCGGCAGGGAGCACTTGGAGATCGCGTTGGCTACCAGCCGCCACTGGTAGTTGTTGAGGTCGCGGTGCGCAGTTTTCATCCACATTCTAGAATTTATATTAAACGCGTTTGGTAATTTACTTGCCTATGTGCTAAAAATTCTCCTACTCTCGCGTTGCTACCATTCATATTCGAAATAAAAAAAAAATCGATCAAATTGCCGACAGACGATCGCTTGAACGGAAAGAACTATATATTATATCGATGTCGGTCACCTGATAACATCCATAGCCAGATCCTCGCCGAGAGCCGTGACTTCGATGAAACTCGACTCCGTATCGATCATTCGCCTCAGCAAATGATAGTCCTTGGAAATGTCGGCGTTGCGCTCCTCGGCCGCGCACGAGAGGATCATTTTTGTGTTAACCGGCAATCTCGTGGGCAGCCAGGATAGCTTGTTGCCTTGAACGCCCGTCAATTGATCCACGCTGTCTAAGAATAGAAGGATCGGCTGTTCCGGCGTAGCGAGCGTCAACAGGTGCTTGAAGTGCGCCGTCAGCGGCACCAGGTCGTCCGGGATCTCCTCGAACGGCAGCATGTAGTTGTAGGAGATCTGTATAAATTTTTAGAAAATTCGTATAAAGAAAAACGACTTACCCCGATATAACGTGCTAAATTAAATAATGATAAAAAGTTACACAAACTACACCCATCCCCCTTCCCCCGCACACCCAAAACACGCGTCAAACGTGTCCGATTCACGCACCTGCTGGCAGATCGAAATGAGGGTGGGCGTGAGCGCGCTGCTGTCGGGCGTCGTGCCAAGGAACCGGATGACGCTGATGGGCTTCTTGCCCAGGAGCCAGACGGTGCTCGACAGGCCGGCGCTCTTGGCTAGCAGGGATGTCTTGCCGCAGCCGCCCTCGCCGTACAGCACCAGCGGCTTTTCCCCGTCGTCCAGCATGTACTTCCTGATCCGTTCCAAGCTATCCTCTCGCCCGTAAAATACCTACAAAGTAGCAGAGTATAGAGGAGATATGAAGGTGCAGGCTGAGGGAGAGTACTATATAGCTTACGCGGACGGAATTGTTGCAAGCGTGAAGATGTTGAAGGATTTCTGTGATTATTTGACCCTGGGCTGAACTATCCTCCTTCTTCATCGCGCGATCGACGAGTTTCACCATGTTGCGGTAGAAGTGCGTTATAAATTGCTGCAGGTACTCGCCGTGCGTTTCCGGATCTAGACCTTCCCTTCCGATCCATTCCACCGTGTATCTTTTCAAAATAATAATCAATATTTTCATATAGCAAGTATATTATTGTTATTGTATCGAAATGTTGATTGCTTGGAATGATGTATATTACTTCTGAAGGTTTTGGCTTTCGATTTTATTCGGCACTCGGTTGTCCCGGAGATCGGCTAATAATCTCGCGGCCTCGTTGTCCAAACTTCTGTTGGCGATGTCGAGGTAGAGACAGGCTTTTCGCAAATTTTGCAAATTTATGTTGTTTATGTAACGAAGGTACGCCAAGCAGTGGTTTTTCGTGTTCTTCACGTTCAGGATTCCGTTTATGACCTCGCGCTCGGTTACTTTATTTAAAATTGAAAATTAAAAATTTACCAATATATACAAAAGTATTACTACTGCTATTGAAATCAAAGGTTTTTTTGTTTACCAGACATGAAATAATTGTGCATCGTATCTTTGTCGAATTTACCCGAGTTGAATAAGGATTGCGCTCCTTTGCGAAAAAGCTTCTGCATTTTGCACATGGTGTCCCACCAAATCGCTTGATCTTCTTGTTGCAATTTAGGTATTCTCTGATAGGAATTTACAATAATTTAAATATGGAAAATGACACGGGTCGCGAAAGTTTTATATAAACAATGAATAATTACTTTATTGTTAAAATTTTTTAAAATCGAAGAAATCGGTTGTAGAATACTGGTCGGTGGAACAGCGTTGCTGTCCTTTTTGTACCAGGTATCGAGTACTATCACGTCCATACCTTGGCTATCGAGCTCTGTCCTCAACATTTCCAATTCCGAGCTCAACACGTAAGTTGGAATCGGTCTGTACCCATATTTTTGACCAAGAAAAACCTACGCAAATTTCATCAATAAAACATCTTTCCATTCCCCATATTAAATAAAAAATTTTTATGGCAATTAAGTAAAAAAAAATTCTCAATCGCCGTACCACAAAATTCGGCCCCATGGACAACCTCTGGCAATTCTCAATCTCGCGCATGCAGAGCTCGGTCGTCATGTGATCGTCAGTCGCCTCGTCTCTTACGCCCCATCTCATGTCCACAACCTATGCAATCGCAAAAATGATATACGCCCCGTCGTATATGCATAAACAAAACAATTACACGGCAATTGCGCACTGGGGGGAAACTTCCGCGGAAGTTTCCCGCCCACGCGCTCGAGGCGCTTCTTCTATCGGGGCGCGAAGGTGCCTGCGTATCTACCGGCGCGTGAAATCAATTTTCGGCGCCTCCTCGCTCAAGGTCACTGATGCGAATGTCAAAAGTTCACGAGGCTAATGACTTGCGCCAGAATACGTAAGCGAGCAATTTCCTTTCTACCGATTTCGAACGGTCTTTATAGAACGTACATGTTTCGATTTTTATTTGATAATTTAATTTTGAAGTGTTTATTAGTAAAAACTATAGTAATAGTATTATAGGATGGTGACAAATTCCGATGAAACGCTTTAAGAAATACGTGATAGGATAAATATTAAAAACTATATAATTATTATAGAATTTAGGTAGATAGTTGAATTATATTATTATTTTTCTTTGTTATTTAGATAATATCGTAAAGAAGAACGAATTGATTAATTCTACTTTCATCACATTTTCAATCAATTTTATTTTAGACGTTTGTATTAGAATTCGGTATTGCACCCTTGAAAGTATCAGTTTACTTGACAGTTACATTACAGGACCGAAACTTACCTGAAATTCCAATCCATGCTTCTCACGGCAATAATCTTTCAACTTTGGATAACACTGTGCCATCAACGTATTCCTTTCCATCGTCGTGTCTGAAAAAAAAAATGTTTTTCTCCCCTCAACGTTTCACCCACCCGCACTCACCAAGACTAATGAATTAATTAACTCACCCGTAAACGTCGAGCTCGTGAAGATCCGCACGATCTTCGAGCTGACGGGCGGCAGGGACTTGAGGCTCCCCGCGAAAATCGAGTCAATCGTTTTCTCGTCCATCCTCTTCTCAGCCGCAGCTTTAGTGGCTCGCACTCGACGAGAAAAACTTTTCCAGTGCAATGCGCTAGCAGCGAGGCTACTCCAACTACTTCCTACTCGCGCGAACTTCCACCCCAGTTGGTTGTTGCATCGCGCCACCCGAAGGGTCCTCGAAACTTCAAGTGTACCGTGTCGCCGCTGCTGTGCATTTTGCTGGTGCACCCTAATTCGCAGCTTCAACTCAGGTTGCGGTACATTTTTTTTTCTTCGCCTGATTGTACGAGGGTTAGACGTAGTATACACGAGAAGTAGGATATAAGGGCGTTGTTAAAGGTCGCGTTTTAATTGGAGCAGATTTGACGCAGTTCGCTCCATCCCCCCGGTCTGATCGCTACTATGATGGAAAAAACGTTCTAGCGAGGGAATTCAAATGCTCGGCCCGTTGCTAGGGCTTGTTTATCCACCCACACGTACAGAGACATAAATTGATTATTCAGCGCGCCACGCGCCCGCGAGTCGGGATGTAGGCCAAAAACGAGAAAAATGTTGCGCCCCGCGTAATGATGATAGATTCTATATCCTGCGCGTATTGATTGCATGTGTAACGCGTGCGAGAGATAAACGTTTGTTTTATTTTTTTTTTCTTTGTTTCAGCCCTTTAATGGCTGTCGTGGACTGAGGAGGGTTTTCTTGACACAGAAGCAAAATGGCACCGTCGGATCCAGTCACCCAAATGAATACTTACCGGTCCTACGTGACCATGCTCGCGGATCCCAACGCGAAGGATGAGTCGAAATTGAAGGCAGCTCAAGAGATGTCGGAAAATTTCGAGGTATGTATAGAATGTTAAATTCTCTTCTCTTCTCATTTCATTGAATGATTCGAGCGAAAATTTTGTACTGTATTTGTTGGATTAGTATAATTTTAAATGAATATAATTTTTTTTTTTATTTTTAGACAAAATAACAGTTTATATACATATTTATTTTCTCATCGTTTTATGCATAATACAAAACATTATTTACACCTCGTAGGTCATCATGTGTTCGACGCAATATCCGACATTCTTGGATCACCTGATGAAGAACTTCCTGAAGATACTTCAGGAAGGGGAGCCGCACTTCATATCCGAATACAACATCCAGCAAGTGCGAAAATTGATCCTTGAAATGATTCACAGGCTTCCCACAAATGATTATTTGAGGCCGTATGTCAAGCAAATATTGAGTTTGATGCTGAAACTTTTAGAAACAGAAAACGAGGAGAATATTTTAGTTTGCTTGAGGATAATTATTGAACTGCACAAACAGTACAGGCCGACATTCAATCCAGAGGTTAGTACAAGACTGATCATGTTTTTTTCTGAGGAAAATAAATACAATGATATATAGTATTTGTGATGATGTATTATTTGCAGATCCAACATTTTTTACAATTCGTAAAATCGATATACAGCGAGTTGCCGAAGAACTTACCAAAGATCTTTGAGCCGCGACCGCCTATAAGAGTCAAAGACTTGTCGGAAATAAACTTAGAGGCGCTTTTAAAAGAAACTTTTACGATAACTCCCATTCAGAGTGAGAAAAAAGCTGCTGATGGCTCTGTACTTAGCGTACGTATCGACTTCCTTTATTATTAAACGAAATATTGAATTTTAACAATACCCTATATTCATCTTGATTTTTTTTTATTCCAGTACAATCTCATTCCAAAAGCCGTGCTTTCATTGAAAGTCCTACAGGAGCTTCCTATAATCGTCGTTCTCATGTACCAAATCTACAAACAGAACGTCCATCAAGATGTCTCAGACTTCATTCCTTTGATCATGACGACGATAACCCTTCAACCAAGTCCTCAGCATCGTGCGTCACCTGGCTTCAACAAAGAAGTCTTCGTTGACTTTATGGGCGCACAAATAAAAACCTTGTCCTTCCTCGCCTACATCATCCGTATCTACCAGGACGTCGTCGCCCAGCACAGCAGCATGATGGTAAAGGGTATGCTCGGACTTCTGTCTCTGTGCCCTATGGAAGTGGCTCACTTGAGGAAGGAGCTGCTGATTGCTGCCAGGCACATTTTGGCCACTGATCTCAGGACGAAATTTGTGCCCCATATGGAGAGGCTATTCGACGAGGAGGTTTTATTGGGACACGGATGGACGACGTACGAGTCGTTGAGGCCGCTGGCGTACTCGACACTCGCCGATCTGGTTCATCACGTGAGACAGCTGCTACCGCTGTCAGATCTTGCTAGGGCTGTACATCTTTTTAGGTAATAATTTGTTTCTTGGAAACTTTAGATGCAAAATAATTTAATTGATTATTAACTTTATAATATTTATTCTTTGCAGTAAAAATGTACACGATCAGAGTTTACCAACTTCGATTCAAACGATGTCATGCAAACTGCTGCTCAATCTTGTAGAATGCATTCGTCAACGTTCAGATGCTGAAAGCAGTAATCAGGGCCGAGAGCTCCTTATGCGGATGCTGGAGGTTTTCGTGCTGAAATTTAAGACAATAACGAAACTTCAAATGCCGATTTTGTTGAACAAAGCCAAGGCACTTCCAGCTCCAGCTGTCGATGTGAAACCCGCCACGGGTGAAGATGTAAAACCGAACATCGCTGAGTTACAAGACGAAAAAGAATGTACGAAAACGAAATTTGGTTTTCCTTCAACGCAGAATCAGAACTGTAACGTCGGCGACTACAGGAGTCTTGTAAAAACACTTGTGTGTGGCGTGAAAACTATAACCTGGGGCTGTGCTAACTGCAAATCCGGAGAGGTAGCGCAATCCAAGCAGTTCCAGCCCAAGGAAACGTTAGTCTTCATTCGTCTTGTGAAATGGGCTTTGCAAGCTCTAGATATTTATACGATAGGGCCACCTGCTGTCGGTCCTTTGGCTCAACCGGGTAGACCGGCACAACCTCAGACAGTCAGGAGCAAAGAGGAAAAAGAAGTGCTGGAGCACTTCAGTGGTGTCTTTTCCATGATGAATCCCCAGACTTTCCAAGAGATATTCTCCACAACGATAGATTACATGGTTGAACGGATTTTCAAAAATGCTGCGCTACAAATTGTTGGAAATTCATTTTTAGCGAACCCGACTACTTCGCCTATATTTGCTACGGTGCTCGTAGAATATTTGCTGGAGAGGATGGACGATATGGGATCGAACGTTGACAGAAGTAATTTATACTTGAGGCTGTTTAAATTAGTATTTGGTAGTGTTTCTCTGTTCCCAGCAGAGAACGAACATATGCTCAGGCCGCATCTTCACCAGATTGTTAACAGGTCGATGGAACTTGCAATGTCGGCAAAAGAACCGTACAATTATTTCTTGCTGTTGAGAGCTTTGTTCAGATCAATCGGAGGCGGATCGCACGATCTCTTGTATCAAGAATTCTTACCGCTGCTGCCAAATCTTCTGGAAGGTTTGAATAGATTGCAATCGGGATTGCATAAGCAGCACATGAAAGATCTCTTTGTAGAGTTATGTTTGACAGTGCCTGTAAGATTGAGTTCATTGCTTCCATATTTACCAATGCTGATGGATCCATTGGTATCAGCACTTAATGGAAGTCATACACTAGTTAGTCAAGGATTGAGAACGCTCGAATTGTGTGTAGATAATCTTCAACCGGATTTCTTGTACGAGCACATACAACCCGTTAGGGCTGATCTTATGCAGGCTTTATGGAGGACACTGCGCAACCCGACCGATCAGGTAAACATTTGAGACATTTACACATATTTTTCTATGTAAAAAAACAAGTAGAAATCTTATACTAAAAATAATTGTTTTTTTTTTCTAGGTTGCACATGTAGCTTTTCGTGTACTGGGTAAATTTGGCGGAGGCAACCGCAAGATGATGATTGAGCCGCAAAAGCTAGAATACAATGATCGTGAAACAAATCCACCGGCGGTAGTTGCTTACTTCCAAGAGCCCACCAAAGGCATTGATTTCCCCGTGGAAAAGGTCATCGATACAGCTTTCACTGCTCTCAAGTCGAATACGACCGATCCATTCTATCGTAAACAATGCTGGGAAGTGATCAACTGCTATTTGGCTGCGTCGCTCAGGCTCGAAGACGACAGAGCGACGTTATACAAGTTCTTTACGCATCCATCCTTCAAAGAGGGCAAGATACCGCACCAACAGGGTCCACATTACAAGAGTCCCGATACTGTTGCGCGTAACGTTCAACAAACGGCGCTTACTGGTCTGTTCGTGGCTGCAGCAATCAAGGAACTTCGTCAGTCGGTACTGGGAACTATGTTCAGTATCGTACGCCACTACACGATGATCGCGATTGCCCAGCAAGCTGGACCATTCTGTCTCACCAACAAGCCTAATCGCCCTCACGGACAAGATCCTCTAGTTCTCATCGACGCGCTCGCTGTGATAATGGGTCACGAGGAAAAGGAACTTTGCAAACCCGGTAATCTGGCACTTGTGCTTATTCTTGAAACTGCCACGAATATTCTCGGAACTAAGGAGCGCGCTTGTCAGCTACCACTTATGGAGTACCTTGCTGACAAAATGTGCTCTCTTTGCTATGAGCGTGCTTGGTATGCAAAACTTGGCGGTTGCATGGCAATAAAATTCCTGTTCGAACGCATGGCCACAAAGTGGGTGTTGAATCATCTGTTCGTATTTTTACGAGCGTTGATCTTTGTGATGATGGATCTTACCGGCGAAGTGTCCAACGGTGCAATAGATATGGCCAAAGCGAATTTGGAGAAGATGTTGAGGGTTTGCGTCAATCCGGGAATACAGGAACCAGGCAATACTGAACTAATCGAAGCTCAAAACAAGGCATTGTACGAAGTCACTCATGAATTGGTAAGGCAAGTAACATCGCCGCACACTATTGTAAGGGAGCAGGCGATGGCGTCGCTGCGTTTGCTAGCTGAAATACAGAACAAGACTGTAACCGAGGTAATGGAGCCGCACAAGGAGGTACTTGCAGATATGATACCCCCAAAAAAGCATCTACTAAGGCATCAGCCAGCGAATGCCCAAATAGGTTTAATGGATGGCAACACATTCTGTACGACTCTGAGTCCCAGGCTTTTCACCATCGATCTCAAGACCGTCGAGCACAAAGTCTTTTTCGAAGAACTTCTCACGTTGAATGAAGCCGAGGACATTAATCTCAACAGGCTACCTTGCTATAAATCTGTACCGAATCTCATACCACTGCGAAAATCGGCTTTAAGAGCCCTTGCGGCGTGTCACTACATAGCGGACAAGCGACAGAATATCTTTGAAGTACTGTACGCAGCCTTGGAGAAACCCAACACCGAACTTCAAGAAGCCGCCTTTGAATGCATGCAGAAATTCATAGCGGGCTTCCAGATCGACATGGAATCTGTGCATGCGATTATGAGGCCTATGTTGCTAACTCTGGGTGATCATCGTAACCTTAGTCTCAACTGTGTCAGACGTCTGTCTTATTTGACGCAACTGTTTCCAAGTACTTTCAGTATAACTTTGTGCGAACAGCTCCTTCAGCATTTGAAAAAATTACTCGAGAACCTGATTCAGGCGCACAAGGGAGTTTCAAAGACGGGAGAGAATGAACAAAAGATTGCTACGATTATAGGAATATTTTATCAGATTCCCGCGGCTACACCAAAGTTCATTGATGTTCTGTGTCGCCTAGTTATGCAGACTGAGAAATCTCTTCTCGTTGAAGCTTCGAGTCCATTCAGAGTACCACTGATGAAGTTCTTGTTGAGGTATCCAACGGAATCTTTGAATTTATTCTTGAATGACAACAATATAAAGGATCAGCAGTGGAGTCGGTATCTCGAGTTCCTTATAAAGCACAAAGATGGCAAGCCTTTTAGAGACGTACTGCACAAGAGTACGGCGCGACTGATAGCGATGCTACTCGCTCACTCTCAAATCAATTCCAATCTTACGCACAGCGAGAAGAGTGAGCTCCAACATCAGGCGATTAGAATAGTATCGGTACTGATCAAGTTCGATGAGCAATGGCTTTCGACGCAGACGCAACTAGTAGCTGCGTTGAGACAGATTTGGTCCAACGATGATTATCATGCATTGCATAAAAAGGTGGACACTGTTGATTTCTGTCACTGGAAGGAACCCAAGCTCATTGTCAAGATATTGCTACACTACTTCTGTCATCACCCTAACGACATAGATCTTCTGTTCCAACTGTTGAGGGCTACGTGCGGCAGATACGTACCTGATTTCCAATTCTTGAGAGACTTCTTAGAGAACACCGTCGCTCAGGAATACACAGTTGAATGGAAGAGGAGTGCATTCTTCAGATTCGTTGAGCACTTCCAGACGAACATGTCGCCCGAACTCAAGGCCAAGATCGTACAATTGATCATTATTCCGTGCTTTGCGGTCAGTTTCGAGAAAGGCGAAGATACGAAACTCGTCGGTAGCACACCGGTGCCTTATCAGGACAGTCCCGACAACATTGTATCTGTCTTCATTAATAAGATAATAGATCCTGAGAATCCATTGACTGCAACTGACTGCGTCAGGATAGCTCTGCTGCAGTGTTCGTGCCTGCTCGTGGAGCTCGCACCGCAGTACATACATGACGGCTCGAACAAACGCCAGGGTAACAAGCTTAGGAGACTCATGACCTTCGCTTGGCCATGTTTGCTTGGCAAGAATTGCGTAGATCCCGTAACGAGGTATCATGGACATCTGTTGCTCAGTCACGTCATTGCTAAATTTGCAATTCATAAGAAGATTGTTCTTCAGGTAAGAATTTTTTTATTTTTATTTTTATTTTTTAAACAATCGTGTGTAAACCAATGTTATAATTTTTAATTGTTACAGGTATTTCATAGCTTACTAAAAGCTCACGCAGTTGAAGCTCGCAACGTTGTACGCCAAGCTCTGGAAATAATAACTCCAGCTATGCCCGTACGAATGGAAGATGGATTCAAAATGCTCACTCATTGGACGAAGAAAATCATCGTCGAAGAAGGCCATTCCATGCAACAATTATTCCATATCCTACAATTGGTCGTTCGTCACTACAAAGTTTACTATCCAGTGCGCCATCATCTAGTCCAACATATGGTCAACTCCATTCAACGTCTCGGCTTTAGCCCTACAGCTACCATCGATCACCGGCGTCTTGCAGTTGAACTTGCGGAAGTCATTATCAAATGGGAACTGCATCGTATCAAGGATGAAGCAGAAAATATGGAAACTGGCGGTACAGGCGTTATGACGGGTATCAAGCGGCCCGCGACAACAGATGAACCTGAGGCTAAGCGTATGGCTACACAAGCAAACATCTCTCAAGGTGCCGTAGCTACTCCTGCTGCGTCCCCAGGCTTGATGATTACTCCAAAAATGGAGCCCGGTGCTACAAAACCGATCGAACGTGCTCACGCCGATGCGATTCTCAATTTCTTATTGAGGCTCGCCTGCCAGGTAAATGATGCATCGACAACGCAAGGCAATCCAGGTGAACAGCTGTCAAGGAGATGCGTGGCACTTTTGAAAATGGCCTTAAAACCAGACGTTTGGCCACAATCTTGCGACTTAAAACTTGGATGGCTAGATAAGGTGTTTGGAAGCGTGGATACTCCACAGCCTAATTTTGGAAATATTTGCACGGCTCTTGAATTGGTAACTTTTTTGTTGGGCGTGATGAAAAGAGAACAGATTCTGGCAAGCTTCAAACCGTTGCAAAGGGGATTGGGAGCTTGCATAGCGAGCAGCAATACGAAAGTCATAAGGTAACTAAAGCGTTAATCAATAATAAAGTTATATAACTAAGAACTTATTTATTAAATATTTATTTTATTTGTGATTACAGATTAGTACATGGACTACTTTCCCGACTAATGACAATTTTCCCAACTGAGCCGACCACCTCAACCGTGGCTTCAAAACACGAAGAACTTGAAACTCTCTACGCTACAGTTGGCAAGTTCATAATTGACGGTCTTGCTGTGTACGAGAAAAATGCGACGGCACAACCAAGCTCACTGTTTGGTACGCTTATGATGCTCAAAGCTGCTTGTACAAATAATCAAAGCTACATCGATCGTATAATTTCTCCGTTCATGCGCGTTTTGCACCGCATGGCGAAAGATCATCTGCATCCTACACAGACAGAGAATAACCAAGTGGGAAGCGAACTGCTTATAATGAGTTTAGATCTGGTGAAAAATAGAGTAGCAGTCATGGGTGTCGATATGCGTAAATCCTTCATCGGTTCGATTTTGGTTGGTTTGATTGAGAAGACACAAGATATTAAAGTAATGAAAGCTATCACGAAAATGTTGGAAGAATGGATGAAGAACAAGAATCCTGTAGCAGTTAATCAAGCGCCAAGTTTAAGAGAAAAATCGATTCTACTAGTAAAGATGATGCAATATGTAGAAAAACGCTTCCCTGATGATCTTGAACTGAACGGTCAGTTCCTCGAATTAGTCAACTACGTGTACAGAGATGAAACTTTGAAATCGTCAGAATTGACCTCAAAACTGGAACCTGCTTTCCTCAGCGGTCTACGTTGCATACAGCCGCATATCAGAGCCAAGTTCTTCGAGGTGTTCGATGGCTCGATGCGACGAAGATTACACGAAAGATTACTTTACATTATATGCAGCCAAAGTTGGGACGCAATGGGTCCACATTATTGGATTAAACAGTGCATCGAGTTATTAATTGTCACTGCGAATTCGACTACACAAGTTCAGATGTCGAATCAGGATACACTACTACCCAGCGTGAACTCTCTAATAAACCTTGTTGATAGCGAGGAACATAAGAACTTCATGATGTACTCGTTGATTAAAGAAGAGCCTCAAGATATGCTCGAATCAGGTGACGTGAAGGACGAAATAATGGATATGGATTTATCGAACATCGATCCAGTCACAGCTCCCGAGGAAGTGATTCCAGGAAAGCAAGCAACTTTAGCTCAGCTGATTGCCAATCAAGCGGAATTCGTCGAGAACTGTCGTAAGATCAAGACTGAACAGCTGCTCAATGCTGCAGCTCAACTATGCCACATGGATACGAGTCTAGCCGAAAGAGTTTGGCTGGACACGTTCCCGCGATTGTGGAATGTTCTTGACGAACATCACCAAAACACTCTTATAGCCGAGATAGTTCCGTTTGTATGCAGTGGCACCCACGTAATCCAAAAAGACTGCCATCCCAGTGCGATAGCAACTTTCGTAGAGGCTTTGTCTCACTGCAATCCACCTGTACCTATGAGGCCTGCACTTATGAAGTATCTTGGGAGGTCACACAATTTGTGGCACAGAATGACGCTCAGTCTCGAACATATGGCCTTCGATAACAGCAACACTCACATGAAAGCAAAACGCGAATCGGACTGTTACGACTTCGAACCAGATAACAGCCCTCACACTGAAGTACTCGATTCCTTGTCGGATATGTACTCGTTATTGTGCGAGGAAGATATGTGGTCGGGATTGTGGCAGAAGCATGCGCATTACAAGGAAACGCTACAGGCAACTGCGTTAGAGCAGCAGGGCTTCTTCGAGCAAGCACAAGGTGCTTATGATTTGGCAATGACTAAATTCAAGCAAGATTACGTTACAACACCGGCGCCTTTCAAAACGCAGAGGGAGGCGCTACTCTGGGAGCAGCATTGGATACGATGCGCTAAAGAATTGAATCAGTGGGATCTATTGTTAGACTACGGAAGTAAAAAGGCAGAGAAAAATCCGTTCTTGATATTAGAAAGTTCCTGGAGGATACCCAACTGGACTATGATGAAAGAGGCATTGGCTCAGGTTGAACAAAACTGCCCGAAAGAGATGATGTGGAAAGTCAACTTGTACAGAGGTTTCTTGGCTATCTGTCACAGCGAAGATCAACACCTCAGTGCCGTTGAGCGTTATGTAGAATTAGGTATGTTACATCTATTTACTTTCTCAATTAATCATATGTCTTTTTCACTTTTAATTAAACTTTGTTTTTATCAAATTACAGCTTCTGGCTTGTGCATGCGCGAATGGCGACGTTTGCCCCACATCGTTAGCCACATTCATCTACCGCTCCTTCAAGCCGCTCAACAGATCATGGAACTGCAAGAGGCAATGCAAATCCACCAAGGCCTACTTCACGGCCGCAGCTCGTCTCTGCACGATATGAAAGCCATCGTCAAAACTTGGCGTAACAGGCTACCAGTAATAGCCGATGATCTCAGCCATTGGTCGGACATCTTCACTTGGCGCCAGCATCATTACACCTTCATTTCTAACCACTACGAATGCCAGCAGGAACAAACGACTAATCACTCGATGCTGGGTGTTCACGCTTCTGCGCAAGCGATCATACACTTTGGCAAAATAGCCAGGAAGCACAACTTATGCGGTGTCTGTCTAGACTCGCTGTCCAGGATTTATACCATTCCAAGCGTACCCATTGTCGATTGCTTCCAAAAGATCCGGCAGCAAGTTAAATGCTATCTGCAAATGGCGTCTGTATCTGGAAAGAATGAACTTCAAGAAGGTCTAGAAGTCATCGAGTCAACGAATCTGAAATATTTCACTAAAGAAATGACCGCCGAGTTCTATGCTCTAAAGGGTATGCTGCTATCGCAAATCGGCCGATCGGATGACGCGAACAAGGCCTTTTCGGCGGCTGTACAGTTACATGATACTCTCGTCAAGGCTTGGGCTCTGTGGGGTGACTATCTGGAGAGCATTTTCACGCGTGAACCTAGACACATTGCAATCGGTGTGTCGGCCATTACTTGCTTCTTGCACTCATGCAGACACCAAAACGAGAGCAAGTCCAGAAAGTACCTGGCCAAGGTGCTGTGGTTATTGACCTATGACGACGAGAAGAATTCATTGATGGACGTAGTAGATAAGTATGCGGTGGGCGTGCCACCGATACAATGGCTACCTTGGATACCGCAGCTTTTGATGTGCCTGGTGCGGTATGAAGGAAACGTGATACTCAATCTCTTGAGCCAGGTTGGAAGGATGTTCCCGCAGGCGGTATACTTCTCCATTAGAACGCTATATCTGACACTGAAAATTGAGCAGAGGGAAAGGTTCAAGAGCACAGAATTAGGTAAATATGTTTTTCAAATTGTTTCGTATTATACTGTTTTCAAAAAATATTTTAACTAATATTAATAAGTAAAAAATATTAATCGTTAAAAATAATTTCACAGCTAAAAGCCATGACGGCGGAGATCGAACAGCCGCTGGTGCTCAACAAGCTGCACAGCAAGAAGTCAAGGCTAAAGCAACGATACCCATGTGGATGTGTTCGAAGATCATGCACATTCAAAGAGAAATTCATCCAACTATTTTGTCGAGTTTGGAAGGCATCGTTGATCAGGTAATTGTAATTTTATTCCTGCATAGGTTTTCTAATATTTTTTTTAAACATTATGTCAATTGAAAATCATTCATTAATATAAACTATTATAATTAAATTTCTCATAAATAATATTTTGTTTATTATAGATGGTTTGGTTCCGAGAGACTTGGTACGAGGAAGTACTTAGGCAGCTGCGACAGGGTCTTGCAAAATGTTATGCGATTGCTTTTGAGAATCGTGGAGCCGTCAGCGAAGCCACGATAACGCCACATACACTGAACTTTGTAAAGAAGCTTGTTTCAACGTTTGGTAATTATATCTTAATGATTTTATTATATCTTTTTTCGTCACTTATATCACTTTTGGAACTAATAAATTATATTTTATTGCAGAAAACATATCATCTTCTCAGAATATAACAAATACATTTGGCTCGGCGGGTAATGAATCTTTAGCTCGTAGAGCTCAAGCTACAGTTCAAGACCCCGATTTCCAGAAAATGAAGAGCCAATTCATCAATGACTTTGATTTTTCCTCGCCTGGTGCACGTCTTTTGCATAATTTAATTAATAAGTTCAAAAAATGGATCAAGATACTTGAAGGCAAAACGAAAAAACTACCAAAGTAAGATATTCTTTTATAAAATGTAAAATTATTGCGAGCAGTATTTTTAAAAGTGCAGATAATAATGAGTTATGTTTTTAAAGGTCTTTCCTGATTGAAGAAAAATGCCGATTTCTCAGTAACTTTAGTTTGAAAACTGCGGAAGTAGAATTACCCGGCGAGTTTCTTTTACCAAAAGTAAGTACTAATCATAACAATTTTAAAATTAGCTCCTTTAACAATTTATTTACAATACTAACGATCACTTAAATATTTTCTAGCATTCCCACTACTACGTGAAAATCGCGCGATTCATGCCTCGAGTCGAGGTTGTCCAGCGTCACAATACAGCAGCACGACGACTCCGAATCCGAGGGCACAACGGGCGTCTCTATCCTTACCTCGTCGTCAACGACGCAGGCCTGGGCGACGCAAGGCGAGAGGAACGCGTGCTACAGCTACTCCGCTTCCTCAATCACTATTTGGCCAAGCAGAAGGAGACGTCGCGACGTTTCTTGCACTTCACGGTACCGCGGGTCGTTGCCGTGTCGCCGCAGATGCGCCTCGTCGAGGACAATCCTGCTTCCGTGTCCCTTCTCGACATTTACAAGCAAGGCTGTGCGAAGTTAGGCATCGAGCATGACGCTCCAATTGCCAGGTACTACGAGAGGCTGGCCACAGTGCAAGCAAGAGGCTCTCAAGCTAGCCACCAGGTGCTCAGGGACATTCTGAAGGAGGTGCAGTCAAGCATGGTTTCGAAGACGATGCTGAGGGACTGGGCTGTTAAGACCTTCCCTGCGGCCACTGACTACTGGACGTTTAGGAAAATGGTTTGTATTTATTTTACAAAGAAATTATTATTTTTGATGCCGTTTAATAT
Source organism: Torymus sinensis (assembly GCA_030522985.1). Taxonomy (NCBI): domain Eukaryota; kingdom Metazoa; phylum Arthropoda; class Insecta; order Hymenoptera; family Torymidae; genus Torymus; species Torymus sinensis. The sequence goes on along the minus strand of JAPYZP010000402.1, from coordinate 19,564 downwards.
GTGTATATCTAATTGAATTTTATTTTGCAGTTCACATTGCAATTGTCTTTGGCCTGCTTCGCGGAGTACGTGTTACATTTGACAAGGCTAAATCCAGACATGATGTACGTGCATCAAGACTCGGGCTTGATTAACATTGCCTATTTCAAATTCGACGTCGATGACACGTCTGGAGAGTTAGATGCAAGCCGACCAGTTCCTTTCCGACTGACTCCAAATATTTTGGAGTTTCTTACGTCTACAGGTAATTAAAAAAGAATTTGAAAATTAATATCTATTGTTTTCATTGCGGTAAAAAACTTTTTATGCAAATAAATCGTTTAATGGTTCATTTAAAACAATTGCTCTCTTAAACTATTTTTATAATTACTAAGAAAAAAAAATCATGTAATTAATTTTGACGATAGCTTTCAAATCGCATTCGTGTACTTTGATATGCGCTCGCTAGCATGATAAGCCGGCAATTATTAATAATTAGCATTGTTTTCTTACGCGTGAATAATTAATAGTATTAATAACCAGCTCTTATTTATTAATTCGATATAGTCTTAATCATACTTTTATTATTAACAATATCTACCATAAGCAAAACCTTTATAATCGATTAATTACAGGAGTCTCTGGACCGCTCACGGCGAGCGCGATTGCGACGGCGCGCTGTTTGGTACAGCCGTCCTTCAAGGTGCACACGATATTGCGGGCTATACTGCGTGACGAGGTGATTGCCGATCACAGCAAAAAGCAGGAGGATTCAAAGACAGCGCCGGCGGAGGGACCGCAGGATATGAAGGCCGAGCTGCTGATAACGATGGTAACGCGCGCCGTAACCGCTATCGTCTCAAGACTGAACTCCCTGGCGCACTTTGACGGCACCGACAGCAAGGTTAGCACGCTCGTCGCCGCCGCCAACAATCACGACAATCTCTGTCGTATGGATCCGTCCTGGCATCCTTGGCTGTAAAATCGTCCTCGTGCCCGTTGTTCTATTCTAATTTTTGTATCTATTGAGCTCTCTTTGTGAATTAAGAGAATGATATTCTTTTTTGTATCCCCTCATTATGTTGCTTTCCGTTTATGTATCTTTTTTCTTCTTTCCTGGATTTAAGTTGTACATACGGTGGACTTTATTGTGAAAAACGAGTGTTTCTCAATGTAAATTATTCGTGACGAGCATCGAACTCGAACTTTGCTGCGGTCGAGATACGGGAGAGAAAGAAGAAGAGTGAGAGAGAGAGAGTGAGGGATGTTGACTTATGAGCGACGTCGTGTAAATAGATTGTGTATGTGCTTGAACGAGTACAAAAAAAAACAATAAAGATATTTTTTTCATTTTCTAGAAATGCTGAAAATTATAATTAATTTAACATACAGTATTAATAAGGTGGTAATTGTTGGCGAGAACTTTGTACGTACGAAAGATAACCAATAAAAATTTGCTAATAATAAATAAAAATTCAAGTTTCTTTATTTTATAATCCTTTTCCCTTTAACATTAACTTATAGTAGTTACGATTTTGAATAAATTTTTGTTATGACTTCATCTTATATAGATAACTGGATATTCAAATTAATTCACTGTAAATTATTCTAACGGTTTAAAGTTTATGATATTTATTAATCATTTAACTGTCGGGTTTGATATAAGTACTAAACTACATCAATTTTATTATGGAATCATTTAATTGTCGGGTTTGAGATACTAAACTACACATAAATTTATTAGGAATCATTTAATTGTTGGGTGAACCTCTGAACTATACATTGTAAAAAATCCTGAAGTAGAATTATAATTGTATTATTATTTATTATTTATTTATTTATTGTAGAATTATAATTGTATTGTATATTTGTATAGCATGTACTCAACTGCAGTCTGCAGATGAACATACCATGCGAACTATGACTATGACAGACATTTGAAAAACATCATGGCGCGTTTTAGCGCCCGCTAGAGTCGTCTGCTCTTTATTTTGTTTAGTGATAATGTCAACAATATGGATCCTCATTTTTACTTTAATAAATTTTTTTACAACTGTAAAAGCGTCTATAGGTGACAGATCTCAATATTATGATACTTGCTTGATTAAATGCACTTGGAATCGATGTGAAAATAGTATATATCTGATCTAAATCTAACCTCCAACATATAAATACGTAATTTATATTTAATTTAATTGTTTTTTTTAGATGACATAGATTTTAAAGAAAATCCGCCATTAGATTTAAGATTACTTTCATGGACTTGCAAACAAGACTGTAGTTACTTTTGTATGTGGGAAACAGTTGAGTTTTTCACATCTCGAAAACTCCATGTGCCACAGTTTCATGGAAAAGTAATAAGATTGTTATCTTGTATTACGAGTATGACTCAAGTTTATTAATGGTTTTTCAATTTCAGTGGCCTTTTATTCGAATTTTTGGGATTCAAGAGCCTGCTTCAGTTATATTTTCAATTTTAAACTTATATGCCCATGCTACTTATTATTTAAAATTTAAGAAGGAAGTTAGATCTTCATCGCCAATGTTTTTTGTTTGGACTTGGTTTACTACAGTGAGATTTATTTTCTATTTTGATTATCAAATATTTTATAATAATACATTCACAAAAGAAATAATAAAAATATTAATTTTAGATTTGTATACATGGGTGGTTTTGGTCAACTATTTTCCATGCTCGAGATACAGATTTTACTGAAGTAATGGATTATTCTTGTGCATTTTGTATTGTACTGACTTTATTATACTGTTTACTATTAAGGTAACTGAATTTTTTAGTTTATGCATTCATCAATTTATTTTTAAAATATTTTTTACTTTCAGGATAATTTGTAACTATGCTATATCAAACAAAATGTTTTTAGTTATTACTAGCATTTATATTGCTGTGTTATATTCGCATTTAACCCATCTGTGGTCTGGTCGAATCAATTATGGTTATAACATGATCTTAAATATTATATTTGGTAACTATTTATGTTAATTAAATATATTGACAATTCATGATTTGTAAAGTATACAAAAATAATTTTTTTTCAGGATTTTTAACTTTTTTAATAACCATGATTTGGTGGTATAGAAACCATGAAAGGCTACCTCACGTTCATTTAGCGGGATGGTTTACTGTATTAACAGTATGTGTTACTTTGCTTGAAGTAGCAGACTTTCCCCCCATTTTCTGGATCTTTGATGCTCATTCCCTGTGGCATGCTTCCACTGTACCACTTGTACAACTGTTATATAAGTATGAAAAAATATAATTACAATTGATTTAATTATATCTCTAGTAATTATCTTGATAATTTAATTTATATATATATATGATTTTTACAGATTTATAATTTTTGATTGCCATTATCTTAGGAGGCAATATTTAAAGTTGGAGGCTGAGTGACTGTGATAATAAAATGGAAAAAGACAAAACAAAACTAATTTTGTAGAAAAAATTTATTTTTAAGAATAATAATGATAATAATATATATAATAAGTTTTCATTTGCATAAAAGGTAAAACCTTTTTTACAAATCCTTTATGCGCCGTAAAATAAAGTACATTTTGAGGCAGTGAGTACTTCTAATTAACATTAAGTAATTCGTTTGATAAAAGCCAAATGTAATAAATACAACACGAAGCAAATTTGAAAAAACTTATTACACACAGAGCGTTTTAGAAGCTATGAATGGGAATGTTTCGATATAAAGTAGAAATATATGACTTTAAACGCTTGTAACAGTACATAAATTCGATATCTCTGAAGAATTAACAATCGTTCGCTTTAGTTTTTTAAGATATCTCGTTTTTTGACACAATATTTAAGTACTAAAATCGTTTCGCTAAGCATACCTAAGAGGTATTCTATAAATCCCTTATGCTTTAAATAAATGCATAAGTTTTTCAGTGCCTAAAACATTCAGACTATGATTGTCCTTTAATAATAATAATAATTTATCACTTTATATCGGGGCATACGCGTAATAAGCTTTCTTTCTTTTTCGCATAATTATAAAAAAAAAAAAAAAAAAAAAAAAAAAAAAAAAAAATTAAAAAAGTTAATAAAAACAAAGTAATGCTGCCATTTGTACGAGCTTTCGTTGAAAGAACGCGACTTGGAATAATATTAAAATACGCTTATATTTTAAGAATTAAATTACAAACATTAAATATTGTATACTTGGCGTTAGTTTTATAAATTACATACAGCATATACAGTGGGTTTGCTACTATTTCACGTAACATTAAGCTCCCTTCGAGTTCCATGATTTTTGCCGCATAATTATATTTATAACTATATACGACACATTCGTAACACCTGCATCTCTCCTTTCTGTTTTTAAAAGTTGATTCCGATAACGATTATATCGGGCCCTTCTTGTATATTAGATTCCTTACATTTCACTGCTAATTTTTTCAATATATATGTATTATATAATTTTACTGACCGTGAAATAACATTGACAAAAACGTTTTTCATACTTTATTAAAATATCATTCCTCTATCATTTGAAATATAAATTCTATTAAATACTATATTTTTAAATTTTAATGTAAACACGACACTCATTACCACTTGTAAGTTAGACATTTAACTTTTTTTGTTTAAAAGACACTCGTTAATGAAGATGTCTTCATTTCTTAATTTAAAATTTATCAGTCTTTCTTGAAATTGAATTTCTTAGTACTATTTGTAAGTCATTGAACTTACTATATTAAAAAATTTTGATTATGGTGACAAAATCTTAAAAAATTGTTATAAAACATTCAGTAAAATAAAAAAATTAAATGGGTATTAAATTAAAAAGTTAAAAATTATTCGTTTAAAGTTCAAAGATTAAACAAAACCGACGAAGTGAAATGTAAAGAAAATTAAAAATACGCGTTTTAAAAAATCAACACGAATGTGGCATTGATAAAATTCTATCATTCAATAAAATCGCATTGAACGTAAGTGATAATAGAATAAATATCACATCTTACTATTACATGGCTGTCAATGATGTGCGCTACCGTTTAAACAAAGAAGCCAGGAACGAATATCGTCTGTCTTCCTCGTGTGTTTCGTACGGTTAAGAATAGCTTTTTAACCTTTTGTACGTAAGTACTAAAAGAGATTGCGATATCGACACATCTTAATAGGCATCTCTGACTGTTTTATGAACCGTACCCTCATCCATATCCATTAAGGTCCTCTCCTCTATTCAACCTTAAATAACTGGTGTGTGGACCTCCGCGGGACGTTAAGTACCATAAATTGCTGTTTTAGTCACCAGTCTTTGAGTACACTGAAATTTATAGAGCCGTGGGAAGGCTTTCGCGCTTCGTTCAAGACGTTTTTTTGGAAGTACAAAGGCGTTCGAGACAACGGCGTTTCCTTTATCGTCGGTAGACTTTTATTCAAAGAAGTATATTATTCCTTTTTGTTGGTTAATTAATTTCTCCTTTTTTTTCAATCGTGAGATCGTAAATTGTAACCCTCTGTCTAGCGTATAATCATTTAAATACTCTCCTTCATTCTGGTATTCATTCTCATCATTAGTATTGTCCTTTTTTTCATAGTGATTATTCACACTAGATTTTACCATAAATCTTGGAGAGCAGAGGGTTATTTACTTGAGCTACCAACGAAATGGAAACCCAGTTAATTTAAGTAGGATTCGGGCGCACTGTCAGTGCAGATTCGTCGAGTGTTTCACCAAAGCCTCATTCTCGGGGTTGTCTTCACGGTGCTTTTGCAGATTTCCGGAAAGGGTGTGATCTGGTCTTCGCCGTTTGAAGAAACCGACTTTCCATAAAATCAGGGTCAGCAAAATAAGTAATAAAAGACCGGCTACGACAGCCACAATGATTATCCAAATAGGTACTGGCTCGGGTTCTTGCTGGTCTAGCAAGTCTGGGTAGGCGACCGTTATGGCCTAAAATAAAAATATTATTATTTTACATATATGTAATAAAATAATTACACTAGTTTCAAAATAAAAATGAAAAAAAAAACGCACCTCTGCAGAATCATCTGAAATATTATTTTGTTGTATAACTACATGAGGTGGTATTATTATTTTTGCGCTTGATCCAATGTTAACTCTATCCACTTTTGGATAATCTTCTGCTAATGTGGAATTCCACAATCTGAAATATATCAATAAAAAAATTGTAAATCAGTCAATCATTTCTACAAATTTATTGATGTAACTAATACAAATTTGTTAATGTAACTATACCTTGCTTTGACAATGATTGTAGCTTCTTCCTTCTTCTGCAAATTCGAAATGGAACAATGAATATCGAAACATTTCGCCGTGCCTGCCTTACAATTCTGAAAGATAAAAGTAATCATTTGTCATGGTTAGCACTTTCATTTCAATCGACGCTCATTCAATTCAAGTTAACGAACGAAAGTATAAAATTTTACCATTGTCACAACTTGATGTTTATGTCCGTCTTTATCGAGTATAATTTTGCTCGTAACAACCTTTTCAGTGTCTCGTCTTCGTCGTACGTGATTCGTTTGATTATTAAGATCGATTATGGGGTTGGGCTTAGGTAGGAACAATGGGTCTATATCTTCCATTCCAATACTTCCTTGTAAATTCAAGGGGTTTACCTGTCCCGGTGGCACAACGCATTCACCGATGCGTTCTTCGCCTGGAGCTGAATAATAAAAAGATTATAATATAAGTAAACTTTTAACGTGATTCAATAAAAATATATTGTTATTAAAAGTAATTTTAAATACCTCTAACAATCGGTGTATCCTCCAAGTATAGTAACCATTTGCCATGTTCTTTATCGTTTGCGACTTCATATGGCCATGAGATCACGACATCCAACGAACTTACTTTCCATGGACCGTCGTTAAATACTTGATATATGTGGGCAACTTTAGGACCAACGTCATTCAATTTTTTGATCGCAGATTCACCAACAACTGGTCCGCCGTACAGAGCCCACTGTGTTTTGGTACTTCTACAATTACGATATATACGTAATAAGTAACAAAATTTTGTTTATAAAATAATAAATGCATTATAAAAAAAATTTCTAATAAATTTAATAAGGAAATAATTTCATTGTACCTATACTTCAACTAATAACAAATTTTGTCAACCTACCCTTTAATAGACAATTCAGCTCTCTTCAGGACTGTGGCCTGCAATCGCGTTGGCTTTTTCACGCTCACCTCCTTCGACGTGGAGTTCGCAAAGACAATGAATCCCAATTTAACTTCGCTGTCTTCTAAGTACTTGGGATCGAACCTCACTTGTATATTTACAGACTTGTCTTTCTTGAATGGGTTTCCAATGGCGCAGGATATAACCGTGGTATTATGTAAATTGCAGATTGCGGAATCATTTTGCTTGATGCCAATGTAACTAAGGCTAGGAGAGTGCATGAGAAATAATTGCGCCTCGTAGGCGGATTCACCCACGTTCGTGACGTTCACGTCCACCACCAGTTCCTCACTTTCACCCAAGAGCAGCTCGTAGTAGTTCCATAGGGTCGGAGATGCTGCAATTTAATCAACCGATTTAATTGATTATTTATCTGATTTTCATATTAATTATCATAAAAATAATTTTTTTACGATTATTGATCATTGATTTTATTTAAAATAATAAAGAAGTTTATAAAAAGTAAAAAATCCATAAAATTAATTTTAATTGTTAATACTCACATCGAAGATTCAATTTAGCCGATACTCTCAAGTCACTTTCGCAGATATCGTTGTTTCCGCAATCCTTTTGGAAAGTTGCCTCGAAAATACGCGCGGCTTCTTGCTGATTCAAAATAGGATAATTGTTGATGTCCGGTAGCGGTGCACCTTCGGGCGGCATTACTGGCGCTTCTTGGATCAATGTGTAATTCAATCGGAATTTAATAGGCGACTGAATGTCGTGTGTATTATCCTGTAAAAGATGAAAAAGAATAATAGTTAGAATCGCTATTACACGTTCGCTTTAGATCTATATATACACATATACGCGCCTTCAAATAAACTGTTTCAGTCTGACAATACATCAGATTTTTCGAGTCCAAAGTGGCAATGCGACTGACGTAGTGCGCCCTATTATCCCCATTTTTGAACCACACTCGAGAAAACTTCTTCGTACCAGTATACGTCTCGGCCTCAATATAAGACGTCAATCTCAATTGTCTTATATGCTCCTCTTTAACATGAGAGGCAGTTCTACAGCACGCCTCGAAGGAAAAGCTATAAAGTGTATACAATAACCATGAATCATCTTCATAAAGGCAACCTGATTTCTTCTACCGCGTTATTAATTTTCTCTCCGCATCACTCACCATGTGTAATTCGATTTCGGATCCTCGTAGCACCCAAGCTTATTGGGATCGATCGGCTCCATCTTCTCAGAAGTAGTGCCATCCCTCCGTCGAAACCGCACGAACGTCACGATATCAATAATCCGTCTGGCCCTTAACAAGATAACTGCGTCCTCCTCGTAGGCACCAACCAGTAGATCGGGGTAACCATTAAGATCCATGTCTACACCGCCGCTGAGCGAGTAGCCGAACGTCTTCAACGGCGTCGGCGTGTTTTCCGCATGTATCACCTGCGCATTAATTGATATACAAAATGCAAAATTCACATTGTCATTCGGAGCAACGCTTCGTTACGCGAGCGTGTATTTAAAAATACAGTGTAATTAATGCATCACCTGCGAGGGAGTGGTTATTAATCCGTTCTTTGAACCCAGGTATATGTACACGGTGCCCATACCCTCGTAAGGCGCACCCACGGCTATGTCTTCGAAGCCGTCGTTGTTGATGTCTTTCAGATTCGTCAACGCGAATCCGAATCTAAATATACAGAAAAAGCAAAAAACTAGTTTCGTAGGCTTGCACTTATCGCTTTCTCTCGGATTTTTGCAGAGCCTCGTGTAAACATAGACGGCGCCGCCTTCCTTTTTGCCGAAGTAAAACGGCGCGCCCACTATCAGATCCGACAGCCTACAAATTACCACGTTATAATTTATAAACATGCCACGGCAGCAGGTACTTAATTCTCTTTTCATTCCATGTATAAATCAAACATCCACGATTTGAGAATTAAATATTAATATTAAAAGGAAAAAAAAACTTACTTGTCGCCGTTGACGTCAGCGGACGCTAGCTCGTAGCCGAAACTCGAGGCGAACTGCTCGCCGTCGAGGGTAAGCGACACGTCCATCGTGAACTTCTGATATGTGCGCGTGAAGATGATGACCTGGCCGGTGCCATTGGAGCGAGGCGCGCCGGCCGCGTAGTCCAGACTGTTGCCGAAGAAGTTGCCGACGGTTACGGACATGCCTGGAAATAAGCAGTGACGTGTTCGTGATATTTTAAAAAAATCTATAGTGGATATATAAGGAAGATTGCTCAGCGCTTCGGAATAGTTGCGATTTTTCTTTGATGAGGTTGCTAGGTTCATTGCATTCTACTATTAGCGAAATTATTTGTCGTATACTCATGTCTTAGATAGCATTGAATTAAAAACATTTATAAATTATATAATAAGATTTATACTTTAAAGCGTTATAATTTTTGTTCTGGGGGAAGAATTATTCTAAAAACAGCAGCAAGTCATAAACAATGTATTTAATTAATAAAATTACTAGTTTGCACGCCAAATAACGTTTCATTATCTAAATAAAAATCGAATTCTCAATTATACTGTATCACGTTGAAGATTGTAAAACACGGGTGGCTTCTAAATTGAGTTCCTACGCCCTTCGAGAGGGGAATGCGGGCAAAGTGTTCCGGTCTATTATACACGCCAAGGGTAGGAAACGAAGCCTAATCCCCTAATTTACGACGTAAAATTTGATTTCAATGATTAGTTCCATCACACATGCCTCTAGTTATACACGCATATAGCATCGGAACTGGGGCTACGCGGCAGTATATCCTCATTAAACCTTCTAAAAATAGCATTGCGTAATAATGTAAATCCCTCTACTCCAAACATTTCGTCTTTCCAAAACCAAACATCGAGTTCTCTCTAATCATCGGCCCCGCACACATTTAAAAACAATGACTTATAAATCTCTCCCAACAGCCTTTCTCGATAATCAGCCGTAATTTAATCTACTCCCTCTCTCTCTCTTACTTACCCAGGTAGCTGTATTTGGAGACGGGCGAGTCCTCTTGCATGGGCGAGCTGTAGACGACTGTATCCTTGGAGATGAAGTCATCGCTGACCGTGATGACGTAGAGCGTGCCGCGCCACGTGTGTGGCCCGGGGGTACCGATCACCGTGTACTCGCCCGTCGGCGTCAGCACCCCGCTCGTTCCAGCCTGACAGAAGCCGAACTGCTCGTGCGCCCTGGTTTCATTCAGAACGTTCGCGAGTGTTATATATAAACGGGATTGAGGAAAGAGCGGGCCGTTATAGAAGTTTGTTTCTCTATTGATAGAGAGATTTATTTACCGGACTGTGGGCTTGCCGGAACACGGCCGCTTGATCTCCTGGTACTTGAGGTCTTGCGTGAATATGTGGCACTGGCCTTGGCCCCATTGCGAGTCCTTGTACTTCACGATGTGCCGGTGCGCGCAGACCTGAGGGGGAGCAGATAGTATATGAGATTCAGTTTTGTCGTATATGTAGCGTCGTGGGTTTGTGGGTACAGATTGGGAAATTTGTTTGCGGGCATACAAGCAAATGATGTTTGTTATGTAGGGTGTATAGTGCTTTTGTGCCAAGAGTTCGCGGTTGCGTGGATTGCGCGATCCGTCGCAGTTGTCTCGGGGAATGTTGAGATTTAAAAATAACACGCGTTGCGGAAATGTGCACGGAATTTTCAGCGGCTTTAATAATAGGTGGAGTGTGTGAGATAATTTTGTAGGGGAAATTAGATATTCGAAAATTAAATTATATAAGTGCACGGTGAATGGTTTAAATAATAGTATGTATGTATAATTACATGTATTTTCATCTCTTTAAAAGTATTAAACAAACGATTATCGGTTTACTGCCTTTTTTATACTTGCCACTGAAGGACGTAAAAATTCCAGTACACTTATGACGATTTATAAATAGAAATTAACAATTGCGCGGCAAGAAATGTTATTTTTGCAAATCGACGATTGATGTGCGTATATTATATACATTTTTAACGGGTAGTTGCCTTCAGTAATCGCAGAGACCGCGATTGCCTCAACCTTTACATCATATAATGAGATATGAACGCGAGAATAAATAAACATTTTATTTCGCGCACAACATAATTTACGCAAATCATTTATACGGCAATTTATTATCAGTCGTGCAGGCTTGCGTTCAATCGTTAAATTTGATTTCAACACTATTTTCACTTCACGTTCGGATTGAATTTTTATAATTCAACCACTAGGACGACGAGAGCCTACGCAGGCGGTATATTATTTTTATAAAGCGCGCACACCTATCGTGTATACGCATGCTTTAATTAACAACATTGTCATATATTTACTACGCGCTTGCTATAACGATTGTGAAACGTATACAGGCTGTTCTAACGTGTATATTAATTAACGTTCCCGTGAGAATACCCATTTTTATGGTAGGTTTTCTAATGCATCTAACGAGTATAGCGTGTGAATAAACCGGGACCAGCCGGATTCGTCATTTGATCGTCGCGATGCAACCACGATTCATGCAGGCTTTTATCAATCAGTGGCCCGGAAGCGTGACATTTTACGTATCAATTGCTCAATTATAGTTAATTAACGACTCTATGAATGACTCAATACCGCACGCGATCCATTTAGGTTTTTATGAAACTGAGCTGCAGTTTGCCACGCGGCCTTTTAAATTTACAAATGAAACTATTGTCATTGCGAGGATGAAAACAAATTACACGGCAAATTGCAAACTTTGCACACGCAGAATATAACATACCTATTTTTGTTTGTGACTAAAATTAGAAAACCGTATTTCGTACAGAAATTTGTAATCCAAGGCTTTTTTAGTGTCCTACAATACATTTGGCAAACGTTTAAAATAATAAATATAAACAAGCGAATGCGCCACCCAACGAACCCTTCTCTATATAAACTCCAATCTCTCCCCCCACGACAAGCAATGCAACCTTAACTTTCGCAGCAACGAGCCAACCACCTCTTTCCCCTCTCAAACAAAACCCTAAAGAACTGAAATATATACCCTGCGCGCGGCGCGCATTTATCTTCTCTCCCGCGTGCGTGCAGCATCTCTGGCAACCACGCAGCTATATACCTCCCCGTTTCCAATTATCCCGCGAGACACGCATGCATACCTTCTTCTCCTCGCAAATCAGCATACATCTCTTTCTCTACATACTGCACGTAAGCGAGTTAACTCACCATGACTTTGCCGCCGACGCCGGCGCTGCGCACAGTGACGCCGAGCCACTGTCCGTCCATAATCTCGTTGCTGTTGGGCGGCGCGAGCTCGTCCGACTCGACACCTGCGGGCAGAGAGCAACACGCCAGAGTTAGTATAGATGTGCCATAGTCGCAATGCAATTGCACTTCCCTCTCTCGCGTCGCGAATCTTTTTATAAAGTCGCTACATGGTGTCCATATGAAAAGTGCATTAGAGACATCAGAGAGAGAGGGAAGGAGGTAATATATAATAAACGCATGATGCGGATGCGTGTATTGCATAAATATATATAGCCAGGCGCTATGGGCTTCGATCGTGGGCCTCCGGCGGTTGGTTCTTTTATTATTTCTTTTTTTTTTATAGGATGTACGAAAAAGGTATAGAAGATTATGTATCCTTCCTTATATGCTCGGTGTGTATAAGAGGAAAAAAACACACACACAGAATTCAAGTATAATTATTATTGTACACGTTAATATAATGTGAAATTTAATAGTAGTGTTTTTCTAGAGCGATATTGTACAACGTTAAATCGGTTAAATTGGCACATAAGTAACTCGAGTGAATTCAATTATTGTATTATTTTGTTAAACGAACTACTGGCTCTGTTATAAAGAGAACTATATTATATGTTGCAGATATAATATGGATGTATATGTTTAATTAATAACTGAATTAATATACTGCTAGAGCGAGCGAACGAACGGTTTTTAATGGAATTATTGAACCCGCGCTGATAGTTATATTATTATGGATACACCGACTAGCCCGAGATAGACTTCTAGTAACGGCAGCCGTAAGCCCGCGCTTTCGCATATACATACCGTATAGCATTTTATATATATATATATGCGAGTATATAGAGTGCAAAACGTGACGTCCGCCACGCGCGCATAATAATAGGAATTCGCATAAAACGTGACGTTTTTCGTGCGGGGTCTCTGCATGCGAGCAATGTTTTCACGATTACCGGCTTTTATTGTGCATATACGCGGCGACCGGCCGCGTTATACCCGGAAACCCGATGGCTTTTGATAGACCCCCCGTTAAGCCATGAAATTACCTCTGACGCACTAAAATTTTTAAGTGCGCGAACGCGTATATAATATGCGCTTTGTGCGTATTGCGTGTATATATATTTATATATAAGAGTCTGAAAAGCTTATAGACAAGGAGGATATATAATAAATGCGAATTCCTTATTTTCATGCATCGCCGCGGCGGTCACACGCGGTTGTTATATTTGGTTAGATTGAATTAGATTGAAGAAGAACAAAAAAATAGTAAAAATTCTCTCATCGAAAGCAATGAAATTGCTATGCGCAAAATTGCGTTAGTAACGGTTAGTATGTACAAAAATCAAGTCGTGTAAACAAAAAATTCGATTAATGAACAAACTGAAACAAAATGCTGGTTATTGAAATAAATCGAAAAAATGTATATAATAATGTAGTAAAACATAAATTATTATCACATGGTTGGTATATTAGAGAACACATCATCGTGGTATCAACAGGTTCATTACGCGCATGATCCAAATATATGACTCGTGCAATTTGCCATACTTTAGATAGCTGTAAAGCAAAAAACTTCTAAATTTTGTAAAGTTTTCTTATACATTATCCGTAATGAACCTGTTAAGGAAGCTGCAAATTTTCACAAAAACATATATATTATATATAAAAGACAAGCTTTCATTAGAAAACAGAAGCGCATTTCTCATGAATATATGGAAAATGAGTTAAATATGTGGCAGCAGCAGCAGCGGCACAGCGCATGGGTGCATCGGCGAGCAGCGCAATAACAAAATAAAAATGCACGAAATTAGTGCAGCCTCGCTCTCGAGTCGTCTCTTCTCGGGTCTCGTTCATGCCGTGCGCATCACACACACAGAGAGAGCAAGAGAGTGAGAAGCTGAGATTAGTATCGTCGGGGATGCAGTTCATGCTCGGTGAAACATTATTTTCTGCATCGTGTGTGATATGTGAGATGAAATGTGGAGATATAATCAAAAAAAGAGATAAAAATAGGGAAAAAAAACGCTTGAGAGAAACTCTTCATTCATATAATATGTCATTCGTAAAAGAACTCCGCTGGTTCACTTACTTGAGTCATACTGACTGCCCTCGGCTTCATGGACAACAACCAAAACATAATTTAGCATAAATTACTTTTTCATGTTATATCATATATGTGGAAAAAAGAAAGGAAATATATATATAGTGTATTACATTCTTATAAGTAACGTGGTAATATAATAGAAAAATATCTTTGCGAGAGTGACGTCATCGACTTGTTGTCGTTGAACCTCATTATCGTTCGAGTATAAAGAAGAAGCTACTATATACCGTGAACATGAATAATTTATCTTGCAATGGCAGGATAAATTATGTGGTTGTTTATTCGATAAATTATTTATACATGTTCTACTGAAATTCAACATATCTCGTGGATGAGATTATCCAAGTGATATAGTCTTATATCGGTATGCTGGAAATTTATTAATACTATTATGCTACCAATTTCAGGATAAGTCTCGTTTAATGCGTTATTTATTTTTTAATCTAAATTTATAAATATGTATTCCGTTACGCGGAGCTATAATAAAACGTATAATATATCGAGCGTAATAAACGAATATCGACTAAAGAGTCCCACGCGACGCGCCATCTCAATGCGACTGGCAATAACTGTCGCTAAACGAAACTTACTCGAAATATATATTGCTTTATCCCCAATCTCGAGCAAAATTATATCCTTAAAAGAGATGTATTCACGAAGAAAGTAAACAGAAAATATAATAATTCTCATTCGCAGACGCGGACAAAAACGGCTCGGTGCAATTATGATTATTCTTAATTGCGTAGTAAAGGAACGTTGTAAAATTAATGCTGCACTTGACGAGAAGTGCAGCGTGCGCACGCGCTTTCGAGAGCCCGCGAGCGATTTATCCTCTTATATTGCACCCAATTATTTTTAACGATTCCATCCCCACGACGGCAAATAGGCAAAAATAAAATTAGCTCGAAACTCTCCTCGGCTTACTATATACATACCGGTAAACTATACACATTCACGGAAAATTGGCTTCGACGCGCGTTTTTTGCTCGTCAAGTCCACACCGTCATCGTAGCGTAACGGCCGTTAATTAAAAAAAAAGAAGGAATATTTACAAAAATCCACGGCTTTACTTCGCAACCAAAAGAAAATCAATCAAGAAAAACAAGTCTCAATCAATCGGATTTCCGTCTAGCCGCGCGTCTGTTACGACATACATCGCCGAGAGGCGCGCTGTACACAGCATTAATTTCACGCGCGCGCGCGCGTGTTCAAAGGGACGCCCAAGTCGTCGCCGTACCGTCATCGTCACCACTATATGTACTCGGAAAAAATATTATCGTATACCTCGTATGGGCAGCGCGCGCGCGAGACTTTCTATTTTCTCGAAACAGAAGAGGAACCCGTAGTTTATCATACATACACAGCGGCGACGACGACACGATGGTCCCAAAAACAGCCGGAATTTTATCTATATACGGCGCCGATACTGTGTGTATAGGTATATACACGCGACCTCGAGAAATATTCTCCACAAAGAATTATACTATATATTCTTTAAACATGTAGGTTTTACTATACATGTAACTTACTGTTGCGTCCGTCGGTGATGATCTGCACGCAGTCGCTGCTGGTGGTGCTCATCGGGCACGACCAGAACGCGCCCGACCTGTTGGTGCCCGGCTGGGCGTTCTGGTCCAGCGGCGCGCCAACCAGTATCCTACAAAAAGAAAAAAAGAAGATTAGTCCCGTGTATGTATGTGCGTGTACACGAGGGGCCAGCTGCTAAGGCAAGAGATAAGGTATAAAAATGCGCGCAGGCATTTTTACGTGGCTCGTTGCCCCCTCCCCCCTCGCACGAGAGATTGTCGGGATGTTTACGGGGGTAATTTAGTCGGGTAATGATGCCTTTTTTGCAGGCACTTTCGTGCGGTGAGATGTAATCTTTTTGGGCGACATTCTCACTACGCTGCGATTGAGTTATATATACAGAATGTATGATGGTTTCGTGTAAAACTGGTGATAAAGGGGACGCGTAATTGACATGTATATATATTATATTATACCGAAAGCTGGATAATATTCACTTATGTGTAGGAATAATTTTCGTAAACATTATTATATCAATTTTCGTGTCTGTATTTTCGTTTATATCGTGGGGAAAAACAAAATCATAAATTTTATCAAATTGACATAGTCGCGTCGATTGCCAGCATTTCCTTTCCCACCGCGTTTATCCGCCGCATTTAATTTCAATTGCGCCGTGTATATATGATAGATGGCTGAGCTGCAGCCTTTATATTCCCTTTAATTCGATCAAAAGTATATTGGCATTGGATTTATTCGGTCGCGACGACGGCTCGCCGCGCGGTATATAGGCACTTTAGTTATATCGCTTCAATGAAATGCAATCTGGTGGTACATATAACCCTGAGATCCAATTTTCACGTTAAAAGGTTTCAATATATATTATTTTTTACGATTTATTAACATTGAAAGGAGTCTTTATGCATTGAAAATGAATTATTACCATTGCGGTAACTTTAATTTTGTTATATAAAGCGATATCGAAGACAACAATTTACTTTGTTACTTATATATATATAATTATATACATGAGAAACAAACACTGAAAAATCCCCTATAATTAAAGAATGATTAAAAATCCATATAAAGTGCTTTTCTCGGTCGGGACGAAAAAAATTTTCGCCCAATTAAAAGAACCGCGATCCCATCGCGACGCGCGCAGCGTATATATTTTTCTTTTTTCTTCTCTCAACCGCATAATTTACGCGCACAAGCACGACTTAAAAATTTTAATGCTTTTCGGCGCAGACGTATACTTTCGGAGAGAGAAAGAGGAAGAGAGCAGCAGCAGCAGCACGCGGCTATACATTCACCAGAAACGTGTTCTGGCGGAACTCACGAATTTCGATCCGCCAAGAGCATATACCTATATATACACGCACATCGAGATAAACCCTTTTATATATAGGTATACATATATAAACGTAAACGCGTATACCCACACACACGGATCGTTCGCCCAGGTTAAAATTCGAGAACGCGCCCACACATTGTCGGAATTCAACGTTGGTGGCGGCGGCTATATCGTGTATATACGGCATGAAAGTACTTGATATATGGTGGCTAATTAATTAATATTTTCCAAGTACTGTGCAATACATACCTATGGCTTATTATTTTTTTTCTCAGTAACGCAGTAATATCCTTAATTAAATTTGCTATTCATCCTTCCACATTATGCGATACACTCCCACTCTATATATTACACAACAAGGTCAATCCTCGCGATAACCCCGCGTCCTCCTATATATACAAAGCCGCCATATAGCGTTCCCCCATAAATCACAATACAACCCGTCGAGCAGGGCGCGATATATATTAGGAGAAAAAAAACTCGGCACGATTCAGCGAACAAAGCGATTACAAAGCGCCATCGATCACCGATGACTGCTAAATTTCAGCCGTGTTCGCTCTCGCGCCGCGCTGATTATGTGTGTCCAAACAATCTCTCGCGCACGTGCTCCGAAATGACTTTATACACACGCCGCGCGCACGCGCTCTCCTCCGAAACCCCGTGACGGCAATTGGCCTCGTTATAGAGAGGAGAGAGAGAGGGACTTATGGGGTGGGCGGACGCGTTCGTATCACGCGATGCGCATTCCAGGCACGGAAATAGTCCTCGTAGAGAGTGAGAGATAAAGGAGAGTACCACGAAAGGGCGCGTCTTTTGTCCGCATTATATACACACACGTGTGTGCCGCGCGCGTATCACATCAGAGAGCAAGAGAGAGAGTACAGAGTGGGTTTATTTATAAAGCCGCGAGAGAGCAGCGCGAAAGCGAGCCGCGAGCGCAGCGCGCGGTGTGTATTTCTGAAGGGAAAAATTCCCGAGCGATAAAGAGAGCGAGCGAGCGAGCGTCGGAATTGAATGAATCACGCGCGCGGCGCTGAGAAAATAGATTCGATGTTTATAGGTATATGTGTGTGAGAGAGAGGAGAGTATAGAGGGAGCGATGCTGCGCTCGCTCGGCCGGATGAAAGGACACGCGCGCGGGGGAGCGTTTAGCGGTATATACGGGGTTGTGTGCTGGCCCGATGACTAACTGTGGGATCGATGAAGATGTGATTGAGTCGTTTAGCACGCGCTGAGAGAATTTATACACATCGGGATTGTTTGAACTATGATGGAGGATCGTTTATATGTAGTTTTATCCAGAAAATTGATATATGTTCTTGGGTAAAGTTGTGAAGTGTGAGAAAGTTTTCGATAAAGCTATCTCTCCCGACGATATATATATACAGTAGCTCTCTCTGTTCGGTTGCTATATGCATGTGTATAATATATGTTCACGCGGTATATAGTGCGACGAGTCTCGAGGAGCGAGGAACGAGATAAAAATCGCCGCGACAGCAGCATGAGCGCAAAGCAAAGCAGAGTTAAAGTTATTGCGCGCCCCGACGACGACGACTTCCCCGGAAGCTTTATCGGAATTGTCGCACTTATTTATATACATATCGCGATATACTACGAGGGGTGCCATTTCTTTTTTATCATTTTTCTCCTGATTTCACCTTTATCGCAAAGTTCACAGAACTTTGACACAGAGGAGCGTTTTATTATATACGTGTCATGCAGGGTCGTATATAAAAAAGCATTATGGATTGCGTTCGCGCTCGGGGTATATTTATTGAATGCCAGGGCTATGTATTTTGTGTTTGGTCACACACACACACCGGAGGTGAGCTTATTTTTGTAGTAGTAGTAGTAAACTTTTTTTAGAGTGATTTACTACTTTTAGTGCTGTATAACGACGCGGTATGCGATATGACTTATGTGCCCACGGAGTGTGTTGTTTTACGGTGCCGTTGACATCAGCGCGGCTTACGTATAGACGCTTGCGCGCGAGCTTTGCTTTACTACGTTTTTCTATGCTATAATTAAATTATATATTTATTTTAAGTTCTATATGTGAATGTCGATAATTTTTAAAATAATTTTAAACTTGACAAATCAAGGTATTTAATGAATCATAAATATTCTATAGACTCATAATAAACGTTACTCAAAAGTTTAAAATAGTTGCAACTTATCAAAAACACACGCATTATCGCTGCTCGAAGTGAAGCTAACAGCTAAGCGTCTCG